>JAHRHZ010000013.1:2428569-2459435 GCA_024137785.1 Ginglymostoma cirratum
GGTCTAGGCCCGAAACGTCAAGCTTTCCTGCTCCTATGATGCTGCTTGGCCTGCTGTGTTCATCCAGCTCCACACCTTGTTATCTCGGATTCTCCAGCATCTGCAGTACCTATTATCTCTGATACTATTTTGTAAACCATGTTGGCTCTGCATTTTCTGGCAATGGGGTCTTTAATCCTTGTAAGTGTTTGTCGTAGAGTGGCTGTGGGCTTGTGGGCCTGTGGGCCACCATGATTCCTAGTGGTCATAGGGGTCTTGTCAGTTCTGATACATTCTTGATGTAGGGCAGTGTGACCAGTGTGTTAGTGTGTACTGTGTCCACCTGTTGTTGTCTGTTTAGTAGGCATTGTGGATGAAGTTGCGGGGATATCTGTTTATAAGTGAGGATTTTGCATAGGTGCTCTTCCTCCTTCCTGCGTAGTTCTGGGATGTTGCAGTGTGTCCTGGCCCATTTAAATAGTGTCCGAATGCAGCTCTGTTTTGTGGACGTTGGGGTGGTAGCTGTGTAAGTTGAGGATTTGGTCAGTATGGGTTGGTTTTCTTTATACTGAGGTTTGGGTCTCCCTGTTGGTCATATACTCAACTTTAACATCCAGAAACGGAAGTTGAGCATATGACCCATGGCGTCACAGGTGGACAGGGTGGTGAAAAAGGCATTTAGCATACTGTTCTTCATTATTCGAGGCATTGAGAATGTGAGTTGGGACGTTATGTTACAGTTGTGTAAGTCTTTGGTGAGGCCACACTTGGAGTCTTGTGTACAGTTCTGGTCACCCTTTTATAGGAAAGACATAGTTAAACTGAAAAGTGTGCAAAGAAGATTTACGAGGATGTTGCCAGGACTAGTAGGCCTGAGTTATAGGAGAAGTTGGCCAGGATAGGACATTATTCCTTAGAACGTAGGAGAATGAGGGGTGACCTTATTGAGGTGTATAAAATCATGACGGGCATTGATGGGATGAATGCATGTAATCTTTTTCCCAAAGATGGGGAGATTGAAAACTAGAAGGCATAAATTTAAGGTGAGAGGGGAGAGATTTAAGAAGGACCTGAGGGGCAACTTCTTCATGCAGAGAGTGGTGCGTATGTGGAATGGGCTGCCACAGAAAATGGTTGAGGCAGGTACAATAGCAACATTTAAAAAACATTTGGAAGGTACATGAGTGGGATGGGTTTAAGAGGGATATGGACCAATTACAGCCAATTGGAACTAGCTGAGTGGGCACCATGGTCAGCATAGATCAGTTTGGGCCCATTTCCATGCTGTGTTACTCTATGACTGTCTGTGACTCTGTGACTGTATGTGTACATATCGGGAACTTATTCGGGTGGAGTTGAGCGATAAGAAAGAGATGATCACGTTATTGGGATTATACTTTGGACAACCGCTGCAAATAAGGTCAGAAATCACACAACAGCAGATTATAGTCCAACAGGTTCATTTGAAAACACAAACTTTTGGAACTTCACTCCTTCAGGTGTTAGTGAGAGAGGTAGTACTGACACAGAATTTATAAGTAAAAGATCATAGAGTCACACCACTGACGAGGATGTATCAAACAAACCTAAGATGCTGTTAAATCTTTAATCAGTGTGAAGGTTTTAATTGATTAATATGTATATGTAAATCCCTAAATTCCTTTCACTGACTTGAGGGAACTGAATGTTTTGTCAGTATAAAAAGAGGTGACATTTTAGGTCAGACAATGCATGTTAGGTGTGCGGCCTTGTTTGGAATCTGTTTTGGTTTGAAGTCCGACTGGTGTTACTTCTAAAGTAGGATTTTATAAAATGCCACTTTGACTGACTGTGTGTGTGTGTGTGATTGTGTGTGTGTGTGTGTCGTGGACACGCAAAGCCATCAGGGACAGATACCTCAATACTTCACGCTACTGAAAGCTACAGATAACCTCATGCTACTGCACTTCTCTAACGTCCACCCTAAACATATCAAAACAGCCATCCTCTACGGACAAGCCCTACACATACTCAGGATCTCCTCAGATGAGAAGGAATGCGATGGACACCTGAAGGTGTTGACTGATGTCCTCCTAGGAACGCGATATGATGCTCAGCCCATTGATTGCCGGTTCCGACATGCCACTGTGAAAAACTGTATTGACCTCATTAGAAGACCGACACAGGATATGTCCAATAGGGTACCCTTCATTGTCCAGTACTTTCCGGGAGCGGAGAAACTACGCCATGTTCATCACAGCCTTCAACACATTATCAATGATGATGAGCACCTCGTTAAGATGTTCCCCATGCCCCCACTTCTCCCCTTCAAACAACCACCAAACCTTAAACAGACCATTGTTCACAGCAAACTACCCAGCCTTGAGGACAACATTCATCATAACACTATACAACCCTGTCCTAGCAATGCCCACAAGACATGTCAGTTCTTCAACATGGACACTACCATCACACCACCCACCATGTGCGAGGCAGATACTCATGTGAATTGGCTAATGTTTTCAATATCATATGCTGCAGGCAAGGATGCTCCAAGGCATGCTCCATTTGTGAAATCATGCAGATGCTACAACAATGGATGAATGGACACCGCGTACCAATTGTCAGACAGGGATGCTCCCTCCCAGTGGGGGAACACTTCAGTGGTTGAGGACATTCGCCTAGGATCTTCGGGCAAATGCCCTCCAAAGCAGACTTTCGGGTACATGACAATGCAGAGTCACTGACCAGTGACTGATAGCCAAGTTCAGTACCCGTGAGGATGGCCTCAAGTGGGATCTTGTGTTCATGTCACACTACAGGTGACCCCACCACCTATATACTCTTGCGCACACACTATACACACACGTACATATACACTCGTTCGCTCGCTCTCTCACTCACTCGCGCTCTCTCTCTCTTCTCCCCACCCTCTCTCGCGCACACGCCCGTGCTCCCTCTCTCTCTCGCGTGCACGCACATATCCATGGGGTGAATTTGTATTTTCAGATATATTCTATTTTGTTCAAAAAGTACACAATTTATAGACTGTCACTCAGTGTGGTGTTTTATGAATTCATACTTTAGAAATAAAACCAGTTGGCCTCCAAACCAAAACACAAACAGATTCTAGACAAGGCCTCACACCTAGCATCGTCTGACCTGATATGTCACCTCTTCTTTACACCAATAAAGTTTTTAGTTCTCTTAGGGAAGTGACTTGAGAGGAATTCAGGGATTTTCATATACATATTAATCAACTGAAACCCTCTAACTGATTAAAGATTTAATAGCATCTTCTTAAGTTTTTTTTAATACATCCTCATCAGTTGTGTGACCCTTTGACCTTTTAAAGTTTTAGCAAAGATTTGTAGCTTGAGTTGAGGGTGAGGTTGTTGACTTGCTCACTGAGCTGGCTTGTTTTCGTTCAGACATTTCACCACCGTACTAGGTAACTTCATCAGTGAGACCTCCGATGAAGTGATGTTCTACTCTGCTTGGAATTTATACTGTCTGGTCCGTTACGCTGAGTAGTGTCATTTCTGGTTTTGATCTGTATGGGTTTGATATATGGGCTCTAATTCTATGTTTGTTGATTGTATTATGAGTGGAGAACCATGCCTCTAGGAATTCCCGTGCGTGTCTATGTTTGGCTTGGGCTACTATGGTTACCTCGTCCCAATTAAACTGATGGGCTTCATTTTTTGAGTGTACTGATATTAAGGAAAGTGGTTAAATCCCTAGTACTTGATCAAGTGTATGCTAGAACTTTGTGGGAAGCTAGGGAACTGATTAGTCCTCTTGCTAAGATATTTGTGTCATCCATAGTCATAGGTGAGGTGCCGGAACACTGGAGGTTGGCTAATGTCGTGCCATCATTTAAGAAATATGGTAACGAAAAGCTATGGAACAATAGACCTGCGAGCCTGACATCAATGGTGGGCAAGTTGTCAGAGAGGATCCTAGGGAACAGGATTTACATGTATTTGGAAAGAAAGGACTGATTAAGGATTGTCAACATGGCTTTGTGTGTGGAAAATTGTGTGTCACTAACTAAATTGAGTTTAGCTTGAAGAAGTATTGAAGAGCATTGATGAAGGCAGAGTGGTGGACATGATACATATGGACTTCAGGAAGGCATTCGAAAAGGTTCCACATGGTAGCCTGGTAGACCATTTGAATACAGAACTGGCTTGAAGGTAGAAGACAGAGGATGGTGGTGGAGGGTTGCTTTTTGGACTGGAGGCCTGTGACCAGTGGTGTGGCACAAGGCTGGTGCTGAGTTCACTGCTTTTCGTCATTTATATAAATGATTTGGACATGAATACAAGTGGTATGGTTAGTAAGTTTGCCGATGACACTAAACTTGGATGTGTAGTGGTCAGCAGAAAAGGTTGCTTCGAGGTACAATGAGACTTTGATCAGATGGGCAGGTGAGCTGAGGAGCAACAGATGGAGTTTAATTTAGTTAAATGTGAGGTGTTGCATTTTGGAAAATCAGGGCAGGCCCTATACACTTATTGGTAAGGTCCTGGGGAGAGTTGCTGAACAAAGAGATCTTGTAGTGCAGGTTCACAGTTCCTTGAAAGTGGAGTCACAGGTAGACAGGACAGTGAAGAAGATATTTTGTATACTTGCCTTTATTGGTCAATACATTGAGTAAAGGAGTTGGGGGGTCATGTTGCAGCTGCACAGGACATTGATTAGGCCACTTTTGGAATACTGTGTTCAGTTCTGGTCTCCCTACTATAGGAAGGATATTGTGAAACTTGAAAGGGCTCAGAAAAGAATTACGAGGATGTTGCAAGGGTTGGAGGGTTGAGCTATAGGGAGAAGCTAAATAGGCTGGGACTATTTTCCCTGGAGCGTCTGAGGCTGAGGAGTGACTCATAGAGGTTAATGAAATCATGACAGGCATGGATAGGGTGAATAACCAAGGTCTTTTGCCTGGGGTATGTCAGTCCAAAACTAGAGGGCATAGGTTTAAGGTAAGAGAGGAAAGATTTAAAAGGGACATAAAGGACAACTTTTTCATACAGAGTGTGGTACATATATGGAGTGAGCGATCAGAGGAAGTGGTGGACGCTGGTGCAATTACAACATTTAAAAGGCATCTGGATGGGTATAGGAATAGGAAGGGTTTAGTGGGATATGGGCCAAATGCTGGCAAACGGGGTTAGATCAATTTAGGATATGTGGTCGCCATGGATGAGTTAAACAGAAGGGTCTACTTCCATGCTGTATATCTCAAAGACTCTATGACAAGCAGTTCATAACAGCATAGATAAAGCAGAGAACAAAAAAAATGACAAAATAGCAGAAAAGGGAGCTCACCAGAAGTGAAATATCACATCAATCAACTTTGAGCCAATTCCATACGTCTGGACAAGCTGTTTAAGGGACTTACATTCAAGAATCAGCCTCTACAGCCACAACCCTTGGTGTCCAATCCAGAAGTGACATGTACCCTGCACTATCTTCCCAGTTAGCTGGATGCCATAATATCTGCATGAATGTTCTTTCCTGAAATGTATAACTGTTTTCCTTTTCTGGGACATCTAGAACTAAATCTCACATTGTTGGAATTTGGGGTCAGCCATTTAGAACTTGGTTAAAGAAAAATGTATTCATTCAAATAGTTGTGATAAATCTTTGGAATTTTCTACTTGCAAAATTCTCAATCATTGAGTAAATTCAAGAAGCAGCTGGTAGATTTTTGCGCAGCCACGAGATCCAGGCATATGGAGAGAGGATGGAATGGTGGAGTCAAGGCAGATGATCAGCCACGAAGGGTGAAACAAACTGAAGAGGTACCAATGGTTTATTCCTAATTCTATTTCTCATGTTCTCGTCATGTATATTCACAAGGGAATGAGCTTTTAATGTTTCACACTGTATAAAGGACCTTAGTGATATTCCTTGTCCAGGAATCTACTGAAAACCTGCTTCTATCTCCTGAAACTGACAGAGGCAGATAAGCTAAGGCACATAGTCACCTTGATAACAAAAGGTAACGGTGTTCTTTTCAGCTTTCAGGATGCAGTTGTGTCTGCAGTCGCTGGTGGATTGCAGGTGGTACTTTCTTTATGAAGCAAAGAAGACGAATGCACAGGTCCTCACTGACACTGAAGTAAGAGAATTGATTCTTAAAGACAATGATCAAACACCAGCTCCAGTTTCCATCCTTCTGCTCCCTTTTCCACAGATTTCTTTGTTCTGCGTGACCAGCTTCATTCTGCCGGTAACTTTCAAATTCCAGAGGAAGCCCTAGTCAGGCCTCTCATCTCTGGTTGCAACCTCTTTCACTAGTTTAACCCATGGTTCCATTTAGAAAATTCAACTTCAACGAGTGTAGAAAATCTCCACAAATATCCCCATCAACAGCTAGAATAAACAACCCTGGAGCTTAATTGTAAGAGATAGCATTGGTGGAAAGGAGTGGTGGTTTATCATTCATGATATTTAACACTGTGTTCAGTGACTGGTCAGGCATGTGAGCAGAAGATGGAGCTATTTGATTTTCAAGTCCTCCACTTCCAATACCTCCCCACACCCCACAGCACTTCCCATGCAATTGTAGAATCCGTGCAGTGTGGAAACAGACCCTTCAGCCCAACAAGTCCACACCAATCCTCACAGCAGCCCACCCAGACCCATCCTCCTATAACCCACCTAATCTACACTCCCCTGAACACTATGGGCAACTTAGCATGTGCATGTAACTTGCACATCTTTGGACTGTGGGAGGAAACCAGAGCACCCAGAGGAAACCCACGCAGACATGGGGAGAATGTGCAAACTCCACACGGACAGTCGCCTGAGAGTGGAATCAAACCTGGGTTCCTGGTGCTCTGAGGCAGCAGTGGTAACTAATGAGCCACCGTGCCACCCACAGAGAAGGTGCAACACTTGTCCATTTACCTCCTCACTACCCAAGCCCCCAGACACGCCTTCCAGGTGCAGCAGCAATTTATCTGTGCTTCACTCAGTCTAGTCTAGCTTTGCAGAATGTCTATGTTCTGTCCACAAAAAAAAGACCCCAAGTTTCCAGTTGTCTGCCACTTCATGCATTTCCTGGCCGACGTGGCTGTTTTGGTCCTGCTGCAAGTGCTCTAGCAAGGATCTTCGCAAACTAGAAGATCAGCATCTTATTTCCTGCTTAGGGACTCTGCAGGCTTGGGGATTCAATATTGGATTAAATAATTTTAGAGCCTGAACATCTCCTTCCATGACTTTTAGCTAGCCCCAAAGTCCGGGCCCTATCATCACATGGGTTGCTTCCAGCACAGCCAACCCATTTCCATCTAATTCATTATTAGCTTTCTTTCCTCCCTCACTTACTATTAACTATCCCCTTGTCTGTCATTCTGTCTCTGGGCTCCATCTCCACCTATCAGCTCATCCTGTTTCCCTCCCATTCTGTTATCAGCACTTATACCACCTATTCCTAGCTACCATCAATTCTGAAGAAGGGTCATTGGACTTGAAACGTTAACTCTGCTTTCTTTCTGCAGATGCTGTCAAACCTGCTGAGTTCCTCCAGAATTTTCTGTTTTTGTTCCAGATCTTCAGCATCCGTAGTTTGGTTTAATTTAGAATTAAAGGTGGATCAGGAGGAGTCGCAGGAAGACATTGAGATAGAGTAAATGGATGAAAGGTATAGGAAAAGGTGGAAGAGAATATGGATCATGATGTGGAAGAGAAGGACGAGGCACATTTCTTTTTTGTAAATGCCTAATTCAACTCTGGTTAACCTGTATGCAACCCCCATAGTCTCTCAGTTAGCAACCATCACAGCATCCTCTTGGTCAACAACAGCACCATCTTATAAACATTCCATACTAACTTTACACAATACAATTTTCAATAATCCGTAGAAAATTTAATCAATTCCACTTGTGTATTCCCTTTGTGCTGTTTTTCCAGCTTCCTTTGTACGTGTACCTTTTAGAGCTACACCAGAGGCTGCAATGTGCTAAGTGGAAAGTTGCTAATGTTCAATTGTGGAAACTGCAGATGTTTTGCAGGATGCTGTCAACCACTTCTGGTCCTAGAAGGCCTCTTGACAGACTGGCGACGGCAGTAGTCTGAGCTGAATGATTAATAGGCAACATCAAGGGTGCTGGTGGAGTAGCAGGGTAGGGATACAATGCTGCTATCCTGAGGTCATGAAGCCTTTTCTACTCCTAAACTGTGCCTCACCAACCCAAATAATCTGTTAAGAGGCATATTGATGATTTGTCCCTTGGTCACATCGTCCAAAGACACGACATCAGTTCCACATGTACACTGCTTAACAAATAGCTCCCTCTCACCATGACTTTTCTCAATTCCTCTACAATCTCTATGTTGTCAGACTGCTTAAAATACTTTGAGTGCTGGATATGTCACAATTTTCATGAATGAAATGCTGGGGAATACTAAATCATAGTCAGTGCCCTCACTGACTGTTCCATCCCTGCCCAAGGATACATTTTCAGGCTGAACCAGATTATTTGTCACCTTGGCATCTTATTTGACCTATATTTCATCACCCATCTCTGTTGCTGTCTCAGCTTGTCTTGTTTCTGAAACTCTCATTGATGCTTTAGTTAATTTCATACTCCTTGGATGGTTTTCAGGTCTGCTGGCTTTCCTACTTCTATCCTCCATAAATATGAAAGCAACCAAACCTCTGCAACTTGCATCAAGTCTCACTAATCTGGCACTCCATGTGCTCACATCAGTTTGTTGCACTACAAAGACTCCACTTCAAAATTTTTTTCTTCCTTAATGTCCAAATATGGCCTGGCATCTCCCTCTCTCCATGAACGCCTATACCACATTGACAATTTAGGACTTGATGAACTTTCATTAATAGCAACAGCCTCCTCCCTTGAGATAAATGTCATTTTAGCCTCTAGTGGTTTCATGTGACCCATCCCAAACACCTCACCTCTGTTCTGATGCATGTCACTCAGGAAGAACTGAGTCAAAGAAATGTGATATGTACTGCTGGTTTGCTCCCACCCTCTTCTAAGGAATTTGTGACCTCCCCTCTGACAGGTTACTAATTACAGTGTTGTGCCTGGGCATGTCCTAGGTCAAGCATGTCTGCAATTTCATTTGATACCCAATGAATCAAAGGGATAATTTGAAACTTATTTATGAAAATATCAGAAATAAAGACTTTTTAAAGAAATATACAGCATAAAATTTATGATTAATGCAACATAGGCATAGTTGTGTTGTTAAGGCACTAAGCTATTACTAGTTTTGAATCTAAGTATAAAATATTGTGCAATTTTTTCCTATTTGTTCTGGGGATATGGGCATCATGGCTAGATTGGCACTTATTGCCCATCTCTAATTAGCCTTGAGATGCTGATGGTGCGCTGTCTTCTTGAATTACTGCAGTCCAACTGGACAATTACAAATATTCAGGAGGGAGTTCCAGCATTTTATTCAGTATTAAGTACAGTTCCAAGCCAGGATAGTGTGTTCTATAGGTCGGAATTAAACGTGTAAGTGTTCCTATGCAACTATGATTGTCATTCTAGCTGGTAGAGATTGTGAGTGTGGAAGTTGTTGTTGAAGGAGGCTTGGTGAGTTGTTGCATTTCATCTTCTGTAGATGGTACATACTTACAGCCATTGTATAGAATGGTGGAAGGAGTGAATATTTATGGTGATGTACAGGCTGCCAGTTAAATGGGCTGCTTTTTCTCTGGATAGTATTGAAATTCTTAAGTGTTGTTGGAGTTGAATGTATCCTGATAAGGGGAGTGTACTCCATCACACTCCTGAGTTTTGCCTTGGAATAGATTTGGCAAGTCAGGAATTGAGTTATTCACTGTAGGTTTCCTGGATTCTGACTTGCTCTTGTAGCCACAGTAGTTATGTGGTTGATCAAGTCTAGTTACTGGTCTATGATTTCCCCCAGGATATTGATGGTGGGGATTCAGCAATGGTAATGCCAGTAAAACATGCACCATGCCATTGAAAGCCAAGTTAACGGTAGATGGTTAGGTTCACTAGCAATCCACCAGCTGCCACTCGAAAAGAAAACATGAAGTTTGGCAGATAAAAATCAAACTGATATTTCCATGTCATTAAAGGAAGGCAATCAGCTACCATTACTTGGTCTGATGTATGCAAAATGCATCTTTAGAATTACATTGTTGACTATTTGATGAGTTTTAGAAAGCCAATCAATTGGAAAAGGAAATTGTTACTTCCTCTTAGTAGGGATAAATCGTAAATGTAGCTTTATCAAAAATGCCTAAAACTCAAAACTGAAAGTATAATAATTCACAGAATTGCTGAATTGTTACAGTGCAGAAGGTGACCATTTGGCTCATCATGCCTGCACTATGACATAGTGCCAATCTTTTCCCCATATACCTGCACACCATGCCTATCAAAGAAATCATCCAATGTCTTCTTGAGTGCCTTAATTGATCCTGCCTCTGCCACATTTCCAGGCAGTGTATTCCATATCCTACCTAATGTCTGTGAAAAGCTTTTTCTCACTCTATCGCTGCTTTGTTTGCACATCACTCTAAATCTAAGCCTTCTCGTACTTTTTTCTTTAATGAGTAGGAACAGCTTCTCCCTATCTATGTGTCCAGTCGACACGATTTTGAAAAGTTTAACATTTCAATAATTCTATTGTCAGAAATTTTTCATGATTTGTGTGAAAGATGTGCTACAGATAGCACTACATTTTCTTTGCTAAAGGCCCTGAAGTCATTTTCTGTTTAATTCCCCACTACCACATGTTTTAATTGGATGTTATGCCTAATTTTCCTTAATCAATGTTGTGCTTTCATTAACGAAAGATCCCCAGTCATTAAGCTAATACAATTCTTTCTTCGTCTTCTAAGTTTTACAAAACATGAAATGTTATGGCAGTGAAACTGTGCAGCAGTATAGTATCTATGTCATAGAGAGTCATAGAGTCATGCAATACAAAAGAGAACCTTCAGCCCATCAAATCTGTGCTGACATGTCTATACTAGTCTGCTTTTCAGCACTTGTCTCATAGCCTTGAATATTATGACATTTTAAATCCATATCCATATTTCTGGCCTCTCCTACCTTCCCAAATAATGCATTCCAGATTCCCACACCTTCTGAGTGAAAAAAAAATTTCCTCAAATACCCTCTAAACCTACTGCTCTTCACCTTAAAATTATGCCCCCTTGTTGTTGACCCTTCAACTAAGTAGAACAGCTGCTTTCTATTCTCCTTATGCATGCCCCTCATAATCTATACACCTCAATCAGGACCCCTCTTAGCTTGCCTTGCTCTGAAGACAACAACCCAAGCCTGTCAAGCCGCTCTTTGTAGCTAAAACGGTCCATCCCAGGCAACCTCCTGGTGAATCTCCTATACACCCCAACCAGAGCAATCACATCCTTCCTCAGTAAGGCAACCAGAACTTACACAGTACTCCAGCTGTGGCCTAAACAAAGTTCTGCACAGCTCCAATATTACCTCCCTGCTATTATGATCAATGCAATGACTGATTGATTGCCACCTTTACTGGCTCCATCCCCGCCTCCTTGACCTGTCTGTCTCCTCTCCACCTATCTGCTCCTTTATCCACCTTCCATCCGCCTCTCCCCATCTCTCTATGTATTTCAGAGTCCCCTTCCCCTCCCCCATTTCTGAAGAAGGGTTCAGACCCAAAATGTCAGCTTTCTTGCTCCTCTGCTGCCTGGCCTGCTGTGTTCATCCAGCTCTACACCTTGTTATCTCATTATCAATCGTAGGTTTTCTTGACCTTTTTTGCCTGAAGCCATGATCGTTTATGGAATCTGGGGTTAATGTTGATGGTCATCTTGCTCTAACTGTGGAATGGGAAATGCAGAGGTGATGGAAGACTCTGGAAGATTGATGATGGATTAATTGAATCCAGTTATCAGGCCACTTCTTGACTGGATTGTGAGCCACTTTTCCCAACTTGAACACTACACTAATGAAAATCCTGTCTGTACTGTTTAGTGATGGGGTCTGTACTGCAGAAAATCAACATATGGAAGTCTCACCTCTGGGCTGATACCTGAAATAAAAAGTACATGTGTCTTTAGAATCAATATTATTTAGTACTGTTACTTGGTTTGTAATTATCTGATTAGTAGTGTGTAATTTCGCTGACATTTTCTCATCACCTGAGTATGAGGGAAAGTGAGGGAAATTTCAGGAAGTGGCCCTCCCAATTCACTTGCTTGTCAAATAATTGGAATTTCACAACAGAGTAAAGCATTTTCCACGGTTTGGAAACAAGAATGTAAAGATAATTTTATTTTCAAAGTTCAGGTCAGCACCCTTTAACATACACAAGTATCTTTAAACAAAATACTAAAAATAGTTCATTTAGCAACTTTCAGTTTTCTAAAATTATTTGACATTTTTATAAAATCATTTCATTGAGAAATCCCAGTTTTGTGATGGTTAATTATAGCATCCTTTCCAAAACTCTGCATGACTGAACAAATGATGTGCTTACGTCTAAAAAGAATAAGTGAGTAATCAAACTGTACTGACTAAGGCGGATATCAGATTTCAACTAGCAAACTCTTCCCAGTAATTCATTGGTGATGAGACACACCCTGAGATTAACAGTATTTAACAAGGCATTGTAACACTTTCAGGGAATAGAAGCAGTGACACAAGTTTCTGCAGTTTTAATTCTTGCAGCGTGAAAACAGGTAAATTGTTAGAACTTTTTTTAACTGTAATTTGAAAGCATTATTGTTGGGTATCAAAGATTTAGTAATGTGATAAATGAGCATAATTAATCATTTAAAATAAGCAAGAGGACAACCAAAAGGTGCACTAACAGTGCTTTTCTAAAATAACTTCTCACATATTGTTATTGAGGTAAATGCAAGAATTAATGCAGGGAAAGACTGTAATATTAATGATGATGTCTTGAATATTGAAGTATTTAACTCAGATGTTTAACTGCTTAGTTCAATACACAGGCAAGACAATCCAATTTACTGTTACAATGGAAAGGTTTTAAAGCTCCTTTTATTAAATACTTTCCTCTCTGAGATTCTGTGTCTGAGCAGGGATGTAGGACGAACTGGGTTTTGCTGTAGGGCGGTGGTGTGGTACACATGGGCTAAATGGCTTCCTTTTATGGCATAAATGGTGCCTCTGTGTTAAGTTGTGATCCTTGAGGATACTGGGTGTTTCAAGGTACTCAAAAGACGTCACCAAAACAAGGCTTCTGCTAATTTTGACAAAACAGTATTAAGTACGACTATTCTGGGAGCAGTATAAGATCTGCTTCTTTGTATTTATGATTTTCTACAAAGTTTTAAATCAATTTTAATTTTAAATAGTTTGAATCAATTGTTAGATGACACATCCGTAACTCAGTAAACTGCTTCTTGAATGGAAAAAAAGTTTGTTCAGTGTTAAATTGAAATGATTATAATTTCTGTATGAGCATACAATCAGATGAGGCATAATGCAAATTAATCTTGCTGTTATTCTTAATATGCCTGAGCATCAATCTCCGATAATTTTATACTGTGAGAGACTATACATTATTTTGGACTATTTCAATGAGATAGTTAATGTAAAGTTAGAATCTCCGGATTGACAGTCGTTTTGTGCTCCTGGCCTGGTAATACAGGATGGTGTGCTGAGACTGTATTTTGTTTAACCCTGGGAGAGGATAAAAGAATTCAGAGTGATTTCACATCAAGATTCAGGAAGTGAAGGGAGAATCTTGTGCCAAATAGTTTATTGCTCCTAAAGCGACATTCCTAAAATAAAAGCAGAAAATGCTATAAATATTCAACAAGACATTGCAGCATGAGTGTAAACAGAAAAAGTTTCAGATCAGTGACTTTTCCTCAGAGATGCTTTGTTACATTTAATGGACTCCACTGATGCCTTTGAAATGGTGTTAGTGGGTTGGGGTGACAGTTGTTCCAGCGCATACAATCCATTCAGAGATCCTTCTGCCACATAACCATGTGCCCGGACCTATCTGCTGTTTAATGGGGAATTGGGAGGCATCATATGGTGTAACACTTTAATGCCTGTTTTATTTTTTATGGCTCATCTGACCCACTGGCATTTTATCCATATTGAAGGAGGTCCATGCAGGGCATCCAGCAGCTTTAGCTGGGGTGGTGTTGAACAAGGAATCAGACTACCTTTGCGATCCTTTGGTTTATCCGAAGTTCCCACACCCCATTCCCAAGTCATCCCTGTTCCATTAACCCTGGCCTTTTAAACCTGCCCTGCTACTCACCTCCCACTGATTCCTGATATTTCCCACTCACCACTACATCACACTCCAAACTTATCCACCAGTCCATGCTCCTCACTCAGCTTTGGGAACTACTTGTAGTCTCAGCTGTCATTCCTATTGATGCACAGTAAAATCCAACTATATGTTTGACATATCACTCTATTTCTTCATGGATGATACTTGTTCACCTGAGTATTTCCAACATTTTCAGTTTTTATTTCAGATTTCCAACGTCAACAGTACTTTGTTTCATATTATCTTTGTTGTTTTTTGAAGAATGAGACAGCTACCTAGAATACACCTCCTCCCACCCACCTTCCTGCAAAAATGCCATCCCCTATTCCCAATTCCTTCGCCTCCACCGCATCCGCTCCCAGGATGAGGCATTCCACTCCCGCACATCTCAGATGTCCTCATTCTTCAAGGACCGCAACCTCCCCCCGACAGTGGTCGAGAACGCCCTCGACCGTGTCTCCTGCATTTCCCGCAACTCATCCCTCACACCCCGTCCCCGCAATAACAACCAAAAAAGAATCCCCCTCATCCTCACGTACCACCCCACCAACCTCCGGATCCAACGCATCATCCTCCGACACTTCCGCCATCTGCAATCCGACCCCACCACCAAAGACATTTTTCCCTCCCCACCCTTGTCTGCTTTCCGGAGGGACCACTCTCTCCGTGACTCTCTTGACGGCTCCACACTCCCCTCCAGCCCCACCACACCCGGCACTTTTCCCTGCAACCACAGGAAGTGCTACACCTGCCCCCACA
Source organism: Ginglymostoma cirratum (assembly GCA_024137785.1). Classification (NCBI taxonomy): domain Eukaryota; kingdom Metazoa; phylum Chordata; class Chondrichthyes; order Orectolobiformes; family Ginglymostomatidae; genus Ginglymostoma; species Ginglymostoma cirratum. The sequence continues at coordinate 2,443,561 of JAHRHZ010000013.1, forward strand.
CCTCCTCCCTCACCCCAATCCCAGGCCCCAAGAAGACTTTCCACATCAAGCAGATGTTCACCTGCACATCTGCCAAAGTGGTATACTGCATCCGCTGTACCCGTTGTGGCCTCCTCTACATCAGGGAAACCAAGCGGAGCCTTGGGGACTGCTTTGCAGAACACCTGCGCTCAGTTCGCAACAAACAACAGCACCTCCCAGTCGCGAATCATTTCAACTCCCCCTCCCATCCCTCAGACGACATGTCCATCCTGGGCCTCCTGCAATGCCTCAATGATGCCACCCGAAGGCTGCAGGAACAGCAAATCATATTCAGCCTGGGAACCCTGCAGCCCAATGGTATCAATGTGGACTTCACAAGCTTCAAAATCTCCCCTCCCCCAACCGCATCCCAAAACCAGCCCAGCTCGTCCCCGCCTCCCTAACCTGTTCTTCCTCTCACCTATCCCCTCCTCCCACCTCAAGCCGCACCCCCATCTCCTACCTACTAACCTCATCCCGCCCCCTCGACCTGTCTGTCCTCCCTGGACTGACCTATCTCCTTCCTACCTCCCCCCCTACACTCACCTTTACTGGCTCCATCCTCGGCTCTTTGACTTGTCTGTCTCCTCTCCACCTATCCTCTCCTCTATCCATCTTCTATCTGCCTCCCCCTCTCTCCCTATTTATTTCAGAACCCTCTTCCCCTCCCCCAATTCTGATGAAGGGTCTAGGCCCGAAACGTCAAGCTTTCCTGCTCCTATAGTGCTGCTTGGCCTGCTGTGTTCATCCAGCTCCACACCTTGTTATCTTGGATTCTCCAGCATGCAGTACCTATTATCTCTTTTTAGATTTTCCTTCTCTCAAATTAAGGGAAAATGCCTGAAATTTGCATTAATTCTTCACAAATGAATGAGTGAGATCAGGAACTCAGTTTCAGGGGAATGTGGAATTAAATTTGTAATGCCATGGATTGTACACCCTTAACTTTCAAATATGTTTTGTTTTTCCTTAGATTTTCAAAATGGATTCTCTGACTGTCGCAAATACCAAATTTGCTGTTGCTCTGTTTAAGAAGCTAAAGGAAAGAAAAGAAAATGAGAACATTTTCTTGTCTCCATTAAGTATCTCAACTGCTCTAGCCATGATGTATCTTGGTGCTAAAGGCAACACTGCTACTGAGATGGCTGAGGTAAGGGAAGGTTGAATACATTATCAAATTATGAATGGGGACATCATGGGGTCATTTTTGCATGCCTTCATTCTTGGTGTGCTCTTTTCATGGGTAGAAAGGTGGAATCTGTAATTAGTATAGAGTGATTGCTGGTGTGGAACTCTGCTGACTCTGCTGTTCTCTGCTGAATGAGGGACTTCACAAAGTCCTCGTGGGTAAGGTCAATTAATCGGAACTTAATGGAAAAATTTATATTGATGTGTTCCTGTAACATTTGTGCACTATCAACAATCCCTGAAATATTTCCTCAAACCTGCCTTGTTTGGTCTTATCAGTAAGATTTTCATCGTACAGGTTCGACTACAGCTTTATGTTGCTAGCTTTATTCACATACTAGTGGTATGTGGTATATAACTTGCTTGAATATAATAGGCCTGGGCCTCTTGGTGCGGTACGGCTGCTGTTTCCTTAATCCTATCCCAAATCCAAGCGAATAGGGAATTAAATATGGAAGGTGGCATCAGTGGTCCCTTCAGAATTGTTTGGCAGACTTCTGTGGTGAGGAGGAGGAATGACAAGGTTTTACCTGCTTAGTGTATATGGCTATGTTGAATGAAAATGATAGATCCTTGAGAATTGACCATTCTGCTGCCTCCTCAGGCATTTCGGTGGGTCTGATCCACGACACCCCCATGGTACAAATTGTATGTGCATATGCCTGTTGCAGTCTCCACTGGGGACTCACTGAGCTAGGTATTTGCCAAATACAACAAGAGTAAGTTTGCAGATGACATCAAAATTGGTGGTGTAGCGGAAGTGAAGAGTACAATGGGATCTTGATCAGATGGGCAGATGAGCTATGAAGATGGAGTTTAATTTAGATAATAGTGAGGCATTGCATTTTAGTATGGCAAATCAGGGCAAAACTTATGCTCTTAATGGTGTCCGGGCGTGTGTTGCCGAACAACGAGACCTTGGGTGCAGGTTCATAGTTCCTTGAAAGTGGAGTCACAGGTAGACTGGCAAGTGAAGGTGTTTAGTACATTTGCCTTTATTGGTCAGTACACTGAGAATAGGAGTTGGGATGTCATGTTGTGAATGTACAGGACATTGGTTAGGTCACTTTTGGAATACTGCATTCAATTCTGGCCTCCCTAACATAGGAAAGATGTTGTTAGACTTGAAAATATGCAGAAAAGATTTATAAGGATGTTGTCAGGGTTGGAGAGATTGAGCAATAGGGAGAGGCTGAATAGGCTGGGGCTATTTTTGCTGGAGCTTCAGAGGCTGAGGCGTCACCTTATACAGGTATATAAAATCATGAGGAGCATGGATAGAGTGAATAACCAAAATCTTTTACTCAGGGTAGGGGAGTCCAAAGCTAGAGGACACAGGTTTAAGGTGAGAGGGGAAAGATTAGAATTCAGCAGCAGGAGTGGTGAGAGCACGAGTCAGGGGCCAGCCAGGAAGGTAAGGTTTCTTTTATTAAAAAAACTTGCCTCGTGAATAGGCAGAGTGAAGGCTGAGCAGGAACAAACGCAGACAAGGCGACTGCTGGGTAAGTGAACTAACATATTCGGGCAGTGGCTAAACCCAAAACACCACACATGTAGTGTCTCCCACCCTTCCTCCTCCTCTAACTGAAAAAAAAAGACTCTGTGTGGAGGGTCAGTAAGGTAAGCTTTTTTTTCCCCTTTTTCTTTATCTCTTTTGGCAATATAGAGTAGAGGGAAAGGAAGCTAGGGCAGTTGCATGCTCCTCTTGTAGGATGTGGGAGGTAAGGGTCACTACTAGTGTCCCTTCTGACTTCACCTGTGAGAAGTGCACCCACCTCCAGCTCCTCACAGACCGTGTTAGGGAACTGGAGCTGGATGAATTTTGGATCATTCAGGAGGCTGAGAGGATGATAGATAGGAGTTATTGGGAGGTTGTCACACCCAAGTTACAGGATAAAGATAGCTGGGTTGCCATAAGGAGAGGGAAAGGGAATAGGCAGATGGTGCAGGGATCCCCTGTGGCTGTTCCTGTCAATAATAAGTATACTGGATACTGTTGGGGGGATGACTTACCAGAGAAAGCCACAGCGGCTAGATCTCAGGCACTGAGCCTGGCTCTATGGCTCAGAAAGGAATGCGGGACCTGTACAAGAGCGATGGGTTACACCTGAACTAGAAGGTCTCCAATATCCTGGGTGGGAGGTTTGCTAGAACTCTTTGGGTGGGTTTAGACGAGTTTGGCAGGGGGAAGCGAGCCGGAGCTATGGATCAGAGGATGGGGTAGCTGGTGTACAGGCAGATACAACATGCAGAATGTCTGTGAGGAAGGATAGACAGTTGATAGGGCAAAGTTGCAGTCAGTGTGACGGGTTGAAGTGTGTCTATTTTAATGAAAGAAGTGTCAGGAATAAAAGTGACAAACTTAGAGCATGGATCAGTACTTGGAGCTACGATGTTGTGGCCATTACGGAGACTTGGAGAACACAGGGGCAAGTATGGTTGTTGGATGTTCTGGGGATTAGATGTCTCAAAAGAAATAGGGAGGGAGGTCAAAGAGGTGGGGGAGTGGCTTTGCTAATCAGGGATGGTATCGCAGCTGCAGAAAGGGAGGTCATTGAGGAGGGTTTATTTACTGAGTCAGTATGAGTGGAAGTCAGAAACAGGAAAGGAGCACTCACGTTATTGGGAGTTTTCTATAGACTCCCCAATAGCAACAGAGACACTGAGGAACAGATTGGGAGGCAGATTTTGGAAAGGTGCAGAAGTAATAGGGTTGTTGTCATGGGTCACTTCAACTTCCATAATATTGACTGGAACCTTCTTAGTTTAAATAGTTTGGATGGAGCAGATTTTGTCAGGTATTTCCAGGAAGGATTTCTGGCTCGAAATGTAACTAGGCCGACTAGAGGGGAGGCTTTATCGGATTTGATGCTTGGCAACGAACTAGGCCAGGTGCCAGATCTCTCAGTGGGAAAGTATTTCGGTGATAGTGATCACAACTCCCTGACATTTACTATAGCCATGGAGAGGGATAGGAGCAGATGGTATAGAAAATTATTTAATTGGGGAAGGGGGGAATTACAATGCTATTAGGCAAGAACTGTGGACCATAAATTGGGATCAGATGTTCTCAGGGAAATGCACTACAGAAATGTGAAGTTGTTTAGGAAGCACTTGCGGCGAGTGCTGGATAGGTTTGTCCCACTAAGGCAAGGAAGGAATGGTAAGGTGAAGAAACCTTGGATGACAAGACATGTGGAACATCTAGTTGAGAGGAAGGAGGAAGCTTACTTAAGGTTGAGGAAGCAAGGATCAGTCAAGGTTCTGGAGGGTTAAAAGGTAGCAAGGAAGGAACCGAAGAATGGACTTAGGAGAGCTAGAAATGGGTATGAAAAAGTCTTGGCAGGGAGGATTAAGGAAAACCCCAAGGCATTCTATACCTATGTGAGGAACCAGAGGATGGCCAGAGTGATGGTCGATCAGGGATGGTGGAGGGAACTTATGCCTGGAGTCAGAGGAGGTAGGGGAGGTCCTTCATGAATACTTTGCTTCAGTATTCACCAGTGAGAGAGACCTTGACGTTTGTGAGGACAGCGCGAAACAGGCTGATATGCTTGAACAGGTTGATGTTAGGAAGGAGGATGTGCTTAACATTTTGAACAACATGAGGATAGATAAGTTCCCTGGGCCAGACGGGATATACCCAAAGTTACTACGGGAAGTGAGGGAAGAGTTTGCCGCGCCTTTGGTGATGATCGTTGCGTCCTCATTGTCCATTGGAGTAGTACCAGATGATTGGAAGATGGCAAAAGTTATTCCCTTGTTCAAGAAAGGGAGTAGGGATAATCCTGGGAATTACAGACTAGCCAGTCTTACTTCAGTAGTGGGCAAATTATTGGAGAGGATTCTGAGAGATAGTATTTATGATTATTTGAAAAAGCACAGTTTGATTAGAAATAGTCAGCATGGCTTTGTGAGGGGCAGGTTGTGCCTCATAAGCCTTGTTGAATTCTTTGAGGATGTGACAAAACACATTGATGAAGGTAAAGCAATAGATGTGGTGTATTTTAGCAAGGCATTTAGAATCCCTACAGTGTGGAAACAGGCCCTTTGGCCCAACAAGTCCACACTGACCCTTGGAACATCCCACCCAGACCCATCCCCCTATAACCCACACACCCCTGAACAATTTAGCATGGCCAATCCACCTAGCCTACACATCTTTGGACTGTGGGAGGAAACCCACGCAGACCCAGGGATAATGTGCAAACTCCACACAGACAGTCACCTGGGACTGGAATTGAACCCGGGACCCTGGTGCTGTGAGGCTGCAGTGCTAACCACTGAGCTACCATGCCACCCTAAATAACCTTTGATAAGGTTCCACATGGTAGGCTCATTCAGAAAGTAAAGATGCATGGGATTCAGGGAAATTTGGCTGTCTGGATGCAGAATTGGCTGTCCAATAGAAGACAGAGGGTGGTTGTAGATGGCAAGTATTCAGCCTGGAGCTCGGTGACCAGTGGTGCTCTGCAGGGATCTGTTCTGGGACCTTTGCTCTTTATGATCTTTATAAATGATTTGGATGAGGAAGTGGAAGGGTGGGTTAGTAAGTTTGCCGATGACATGAAGGTTGGTGGAGTGGTGTATAGTGTGGAGGCCTGTTGTAGTTTGCAACAGGACATTGACAGGATGCAGAGCTGGGCAAAGCAATGGCAGATGGAATTCAATAAGGAAAAGTGTGAAGTGATTCATTTTGGAAGATCGAATTTGAATGCAGAATACAGGGTTAATGGCAGGATTCTTGGCAGTGTGGAGAAACAGAGGGATCTTGGGGTCCATGTCCATAGATCCCTCAAAGTTGCTACCCAAGTTGATAGGGTTATTAAGAAGGCATATGGTGTGTTGGCTTTCATTGGCAGGGGAATTGGGTTTAAGAGCTGCGAGGTTAAGCTACAGCTCTATAAAGCCCTAGTTAGACCACACTTGGAATATTATGTTCAGTTCTGGTCGCCTCATTATTGGAAGGATGTGGAAGCTTTCGAGAGGATGCAGAGGAGATTTATCAGGATGCTACCTGGACTGGAGGGCAGGTCTTATGAGGAAAGGTTGAGGGAGCTCGGGCTTTTCTCACTGGAGCGAAGAAGGGTGAGAGGTGACTTGATAGAGGTGTGCAAGATGGTGAGAGGCACAGATAGAGTGGATAGCCAGAGACGTTTTCCCAGGGCGGAAATGACTGTCACGAGGAGGCATAATTTTAAGGTGATTGGAGGAAGGTATAGGGGAGATGTCAGAGGTAGGTTCTTTACACAGGGAGTGGTGGGTGCATGGAATGTGCTACCGGCAGTGGTAGCAGAGTCAGATACAATTGGGACATTTAAGTGACTCTTGGATAGGCACATGGATGACAGTAAAATGTAGGGTATGCAGGGTAATTTGATTTTAGAGTAGGATAATAGGTCGGCACAACATCGTGGGCCGAAGGGCCTGTATTGTGCTCTACTGTTCTATGTTCTATTTAAAAGAGCCCTCAGGGGTGACCTTTTCATGCAGAGAGTGATCCGTGTATAGAATGCTCTACCAGAGGAAGTGGTGGATGTTGTTACAATTACAATATTTAAAAGGCATTTGGATTGGTACATGACTCGGAAGGGTTTATAGGGATATGGGCCAAATGCCAGCAAAAGGGACGAGATGAAGGACATCTGTTCGGCATGTGTCTGTTTCTGTGCTTTACAACTCAGTCACTCTACGACTCTATAATTGGCTGGGTCAAAAGATAAATTACACTTCTGCATAAGGTCCAAGCCTAAAATTAAGATTAACTGTCAGACTATGTCTCCCAGTTTAAATTCTATAGATTCTGTGTTCGCTCCCCCTCCTGTAGGTGTCCAGTGAATCCACTCGAGTTTTCTTACAGGTGTGCTATATGTTATCAAAATCTCAGCATGTGTTGAGTCTTGTTCTGGAACCTTCTATGACCCATTGAAACTTAATGGGGCAGTCTTCCACCTCGCTGTCTGCTGGGGCTGTTACACACTATCCCATCTGGTGCTGCAAACTCACGAGGTGAAGTGCAGCTCCTTCATGCTTTGGGATGTGTATCCAGCTGGGTGTATAAAGAGGTAAGGGATGGAATTTCCTCCACTAAATTTGGCTGCATGGTCTCTGGCAGCAAATTAACTGCTGCTTGTCGTTGTGGTCCTTCCAGAAGCATGGTCCAGGGTCTTGAGCCTGGCTCCTGTGGCAGCGCTAACGGTCTGGGTACCCTGCAGCCTCTTGTGAAGTGGCTTGTGTGCACACAATTGTAGCATTTCCCTTGCGGCAGCTGTTGCCTTGGACTTCCTTGCTGCTGATCACCATCTCTCCCTGAGGGATAGGCATATGAAGGTGGATGGCCCTGATTATATCTCCCTTGTTTCAGTCGCTCCCTTCATTATTCCACATAGGACGGGGGATTTGGGGCATTTTCTGGGTGCATTTCTCCCTTGCTTGATTTGGGGTGTCCAATTCATGAATCTTTCTCCCAAGCCCAGGCTCAAGACCCTGTTGAATAAAGAAATATTTCCAACTTTTCTTCCACAAGGCCTTTTTAACTCAGATTACATTTAAAGTCTGAGACACTTTCAAATATCTTACATCCCCACCCAAATATTTTTGCACTGCAGGATAAAATGTCGTGAAAAAAACCTGTCCTACAACAATTCTTCCCCTATTCTACAAGTTACTCTTTTGCCCTTAATGTATTCATAGAATCTCTTTGGATTCTCCTTAACCCTATTTGCCAAAGCTATCTCATGTCCCCTTTTTGTCTACCTATCAACATTTGTATTATTCAAGATGTTCAAGTATTAAAATACTGACACTTTGGATTCCCAAACCATTACATACTCAATATGAAATTTTACCTGCAGTGTTCTGATTTATTTTCCTGTTATTACTTGTAGAATATGGGAAGAATTGTTGTAGGACAGGTTTTTTTCATGACATTTTATCCTGCAGTGCAAAAATATTTGGGTGTGGATGTAAGATATTTGAAAGTGTCTCAGACTTTAAATGTAATCTGAATTAAAAAGGCCTCGTGGAAGAAAAGGTGGAAATATTTGTGATAGCTATTACTTTTAATTTGGAAACTTTGAGATTGAAAATACCAGCACATCTTCCTAGGGACTGCTCGCAACAAGTTGGAGAACACTTACTGTTGCCATTCCGAAAAAAGAGCCTTTTATCCCAACTCTCTGCCTTCTGTCAGACAGCCAATCCTCAATCCATGCCAGTAACTCACCTCGAACACCATGGGCCCTCACCTTACTCAGCAGCCTCCCGTGAGGCACCTTATCAAAGGCCTTTTGGAAGTCTAGATAGATAACATCCACTGGGTTTCCCTGGTCTAACCTACTTGTTAACTCTTCAAAGAATTCTAACAGGTTTGTCAGACATGACCTCCCCTTACCAAATCCATGCTGACTTGTTCTAATCTGACCCTGCACTTCCAAGAATTTAGAAATCTCATCCTTAACGATAGATTCTAGAATTTTACCAACAACCGAGGTTAGGCTAATCGACCTATAATTTTCCATCTTTTGCCTTGATCCTTTCTTAAACAAGGGGGTTACAACAGCAATTTTCCAATCTTTTGGGACTTCTCCTGACTCCAGTGACTTTTGAAAGATCACAACCAACGCCGCTGCTATTTCCTCAGCCACCTCCCTCAGAACTCTAGGATGCAGCCCATCGGGGCCAGGAGATTTATCAATTTTTAGACCTTTTAGCTTTTCTAGCACTTTCTCTTTTGTAATGCCTACCATACTCAACTCTGCCCCCTCACTGTCCTTAATTGTTGGGATATTACTCATGTCTTCCACTGTGAAGTCTGACGCAAAATACTTACATTCTTCAGCTATTTCCTTATTTCCCATCACTAGCCTTCCAGCATCAATTTGGAGTGGCCCAATGTCTACTTTTGCCTCTCGTTTGTTTCTTATGTATTGAAAGAAACTTTTACTATCATTTCTAATATTACTGGCTAGCCTACCTTCGTATTTGATCCTCTCCTTCCTTATTTCTCTCTTTGTTATCCTCTGGTTGTTCTTCCAGTTCATGGTTGTAACTGAAAACACTGGGCTCCTTCTGGACACCAGGTACCTCCCAGAGCTTCCATTTCTCCTTTTACATTGCACTGCCTTGACAGCGCAGTTCCACGCATACCACTGCACGTGGAGATTCACCACATTGAAGTTTGTCTCCAGTTGTCTTTGTTGTACCCGAAACCTGACATTACACAATAATGGTGCCCAGCCTCCTCTACACTCCACCAGTGGAGTCCACAGCTGTGGTTACTGTCAATAGCCTACCTTTCTCACTTATAGTCTACCAGGCCTTTATTGCTGTTCTGCCTGCACACCATTATATATTAAGATTCCCCCTTGTCGCTGCCCTTGTCCCCACCTCAATACACGACTTTGCTTTCCGCTCAACCCCACAGCTTTAACTGGCCCACCTCATTTTGGCAGTGATTTAGCCCCACCACCTCACTTCCCCTGGCTGCATTCTTTGCACCCTCCTGAACCATCAACATACATATTTGACCCCAACCACTGACCGACTTCAGGCAGTCCTGGACATGACTGATCCATTCCCTGACTGCCATCTTCACAGTTCTTGATTGATAATACATAATTCCCCTGACTGCTTATGGGTGGTTGAAAAGTCAATGCATTAAGAGGCAAGACAAGAACAGGTGCAAAGTGAGGAAATGCTAAGAGAGCAAGTGAGCAGCCCAGGAGAGCAGCCTGGTCCAGACTGTGAGCTGGGTGTGTGTCACAGTGCAAAAAGTGTCCTTGCTAAAGCTTACCAATACTAGTTACGTGTGCACCCTGCAATGTTGGTCTTTACATCCTAAGCATCCTGCTATGTCTTGGATTGGAGAGGTGCCATGAGAACCTTGAGGTGTTGACAAATGTTCGATGCCAATTTTGGTGGCTGAAGACTGCATGCAGCTGCTGCCTATGGGTTGTGCCGTAAAATGCTATTGCTTGGTGAGCAACATGAAAGCTCTTCGCATCTAGTTGCGAGCTGAAGTTACAAGATGCCTTCACTGATTTCCATGTCAATTCTATTTTGCTTGGTGGGTTTGGTATGATAAGAAGCTGGATGTCACTGGTGTGAAATGCACAGTTTAACAAGGTCACTAACAAGCAATAATCGTCCTTAACATGCAATTCTCTGTTGCAGGTAAGGAGATTGCCTTGAAATCCAGCAGTTCCTAAAAGATCTAAGTTGCTTCCATTATTGAGATTGATCTTGTCTGACCTCTCATGTGATTATTGCCACAAATTCCACCATAGCCCAAGTTGTTCAGCGCCCCATAAGACTCTGCCCCCATTTCTTAAATAGGTTGACCAATTGTCCGGGATTTTCGGGGTCTATCCCGGAATCTGGCTTTTGTCCCAGGTCTGAGCATTCTACAAGCATTGTTTGTCCTAGATTTCACTCAGCCCTGGATCATTTGTGTCTGTGAACTGTCCTTTTGCATCTTTGGTCCCTCAGCATAACTCCAGCCCCCAGAGTGACAGTCCCCCATAGTGAAGTGTTCCTTATTATTATCCTCCAAAGTTGTTGATTCTGATCTTAAAGGGAATACGGCTGCAACAGATGCTTGTGGAATTTGTGGAAGAGGCACTGCCTTCAGAAAATGTGCTCCAAGAGTCTCTGAAGAAATTCCGGAGACTTTGGTACAGCAGGTGGACAGGAGATAAGAAATCGTTTTTTATGAGGGAAGTTTACACAGGCTGTAAAATAAGAGGTGATATTATCAATCACAGGATACAGGCATTGCTAGCTGGACCAGCCATTTATTTCCCACTTGCCCTCGAGAAAGTGACGGTGAACTGTTTCCTCGAACCGCTGCGATCCAGGAGGGAGTCCATGAATTTGACCCAATCTATTTCTAAATTTCTTATCTATTCACTGTAACTTACTTTTACATTATTTTAGTGTCATCTTCAAAGTCAGTAACAAAGACTGTAAATAGTTGGGGCCCCTGAAAACCAAACCCTGTGCATCTCTACTAGTTACATTTTGAAGCAACCAGAAATAGGGACATTTATTCCTGACTGTCTGCTTTCTGTTGGTTTGCCAATCCTCTATCCAATGTAATGAATTACCCCAATCCCATGTGATTTTACCTTATATATTAACCTTTTGTGTGGGACTTTATCAAATGCCTTATGGAAGTCCAGATTTACCATATCTATTGAATCCCCATTGTCTTATTTTGCATATTAAATCTTCAAAGAACTCTAGCAGATTTGTCAAACATGTCCTTCATTAAACCATACTGCCTTCTGATGGATTGTACTTTGGCATGTGTTTTGACCAAATGTCTCGTCATTACTTCCTTAACAATGGATTCTAACAATTTCCCAACAACAGATGTTAAACTAACTGATCGGTAATTTCCCATTTACTACTTTTTTGGATAAGGGTGTTATATTAGAATCTTCCCAATTCACCAGAACCTTTTCTATATCCAGGGACTTCTGGAAAAGTACAACCAATGGACCTACTATCTCTGCTACCTCACTTCCTTAATGTTCCTAGGATGTTGGCTGTCAGGCCATGGGGATTTGTCTGCTTTCAATGCCAAAAGTTTGCTTAGTACTGTTTCCCTAGTGATAATGATTGTTCTAAATTCCTCCCTTTCTATAACATCTACACTAATTATTACTATTGGGATGGTACTAGTCTCTTCCACCATGAAAACTGTATAAAAATATTGATTTAGTCACTCTGGCATTTCCATGTTCCCTGCTAATAACTCCAGAATCTCGTCCTCCAAGGGACCAACATTCACTTCAACTTCTCTTTTCCCTTTTATACACATATGTTTCCTAATGTTCCAGCCTACAAGTCACCTTTGGAACATGGTACACCTTGGTGTTTGCCTTTATATATCTTTAACTTTCTTGCTTAGTCATTGATGCTTTGCACCCCCCCCCCCCCAACGGCTTACAATCTTTCTTTCTTTTTGGAATATATTTTAGCTGGGAGCAATTTAATATCTTTTTAGACATCTTACAGTGCTCATCAATTGTCCTTTCAGTCTGCCCACCCAAAGGACTGGATCTGTCCTCATGCCTGTGTTAAACTGCAGAACACTTGTGTGGGACTGCAGTTTCTCATCTTTCAAATGACTTTGAAATTCTGGCAATTTATGATTGCTCTTCATGAGAGTATTCTTTACTATAAGATCATTAATTATTCCCACTCCATTGTACATTACAAATTCCAAAATAGCTTACTCCCTTGTTGATTCCCCAACATATTGCTCCAAGAAACAATCTCTAATACATTCAATGAAATCTCCCTCGAAGCTATCCTTGCTAATTTGATTAATCCAGTCTATTACGCATATTAAAATCGCCCATGATTATTGCTGTACTTCCCTTACAAGCCTTCAGTGTTTCCTAGTTTATACTGCAGGGCTATTATTTGACGACTTATAGATTATTGCTACCAAGGACTTAATTACCTTGCCATTTCTTATTTCTACCCAGACTGACTTTGGTGCCTTGATCTCCCATGCTGTTGTAATTTCTCACTACAGCACTTATCTCTTCCTTCACTAATAAAGCTACTCTACCTTCTTTTCCCCTCTCTATACTTTGGAAATGCTGAGTATCCTTGCGTATTCAATTCCCAAACCAGGTCTCCCTGCAACCATGTCTCATTAATCACGATCAAATCATACCCATTGTGCTGTTAATTCATTAATTGATATCAGCAATAATAATAATTTTCTATAATAATTACTGATATGATAATAATTGATTATAGAACACAGTCTTCAAATATCCTACAGAATCTAACATTGCGATTATGAACAATTTGATTTTGAGATTTTAAATGTTGATTTAAAGATGTGTAAAGGCAGATTTCGACATTGAATATGTTAGGGGACTCGTTGTTAAGTGGAAAATGGTGATGGTTATAAAAGTCCATTTTAATATAAATATTTGCACAACTTAACCTGGCAGATTTAATGACTGTTTAAGTATATGCTGTACCTGGTAATGTGGTTGGCAATTTTGCCCTCAGCAGAACTGAAGCAAGTCATCTCATGTTGCTAGAGATAACAAGGTGTGGAGCTGGATGAACACAGCAGGCCAAGCAGCATCATAGGAGCAGGAAAGCTTGACGTTTCAGGCCTAGACCCTTCATCATTTTCTGATGTGGGTTTAGGCCTGAAACGTCAAGCTTTCCTGCTCCTATGATGCTGCTTAGCCCGCTGTGTTCATCCAGCTCCACACCTTGTTAGCTCGGATTCTCCAGCATCTGCAGTACCTATTATCTCATCTCATGTTGCTACTTTGCAGTAAATACTCAAGTGAAAGTCTCCACTGAACAGGATTCTGCTGTTAAGCCAAAAGACATATAGCCTATCACACAAGTGAGTGATCTGGTACAGTTTCAGTGCTGGTGTAATGCCAGGTATATAGATTGTATGTCCCAAAGGAAAGTTGACCAAATCAAATGATACATCCCTTTGATCATCTGGGGGCAGTGAGATGCCTGTGCTTAACATATTACAAGCCTCAGAACGTTGGGTTGAGTGTTAGACACCATTCTGCTGTTGGATAAAATTTAAAAATTTAACATGACTGGTTTCAGAACTATACTGGAAACCAAATCAACATTGTCAGTTGGATCTGCGATTGAGTAGCCAAGAATGACTGTTAACAATTCCTGCTGTACTGCCCTGCCAACTATGGCCCAACCAATCAGCACCATCTTCTCATGCTGTGAGATAGTGTTCTCTTTGTACATTAGGTTTCTTGTGTCCCAATCCTGATGAGTGCAAAATGAAAAACTATCCCATTTTAGCAATAAAGCTAGTTGCTTATCTATATATTTGGTCAGATGTCTAGTTTTTGATCAATTGGCTGAATCCCACTTAACTCACAACTTTATTTTTATTTTCATAACAGGTTCTGCATTTTGACACACAAGGAGATGTCCATCCAAGATTCAAGGAATTAATGGCTGCTATCAATGACCGTGACAAACCTTATCTGCTGAAACTGGCTAACTGTCTATTTGGAGAGGAAACATACACATTTCTCAAAGTAAGATCAGATTGATTAAAATTGGTCACACTTACTGGACATGATTCATCATTTTCAACAATTGTGTAACATTATGGCAATGTAAACTTAAAGGCAATGACATGGAATCTATAGTTTTGTAGTAGGTAAAATAACAAATCACAAAATGAGAGGAACCAGTTCCACTGATTCTCGCACCTAAACTTGTTGCAAATACTACTTCCAAGATGCTTTAGGGATAAGAAAGCTTGAGCCTTCATACATTGAATTGTATCCTTTTCTCATTCTGTTCTTCTGAAGCCATGCATTTTCTAACTCTGTACCTATGACACATCAGGTCCGTACACTGGAGAACACGTCAGTTTTGGCACATTATGTGCATCATTTTTCTGACTAATTAAATAAATAAACAGAAAACAGGGGTGGCATGGTGCCTTAGTAATTAGCACTGCTGCTTCACAATGTCAGGAACCTGCATTTGATTCCAGCCTCAGGCAACTATCTGTGTGGAGTTTGCACATTCTCCCTGTGTGTGCATGGGTTTCCTCTGGGTGCTTTGGTTTCCTCCCACAGTCCAAAGATGTGTAGGTTAGGTGGATTGGCTGTGCTAAATTGCCCGTAGTGTCCAGGGATGTGCAGGCTAGCTAGAGGGTTGATGTGGACTTGGTTGGGCCTAATGGCCTGCTTCCACGCTGTAAGGATTCTATGATTCTAAAATCATGTGTGGCATTAGCCCAAATTTCTTGTAATATTTTAATCAGCAAAAATAAACACTAGAATGTAATCTTCTTTAAACTTTCATACTTTTGTCATATCTGCCATTAAAACCAGTTCCGTGGAAAGATCCTCATACCTATATGGAGTTCCAAGATTCCAACTGAGCAGTACTACAACAGGGAACATCCAATCATTAGAACAGCAGGGAGCACACTGTAGGTCTTGAGGTGGCTGGCAGATTTTGCGGTAGAAGTCCTCAAGGATCACTCTGCACCACAAAGTTATTTCAATCATAATTTTCGTGCGTGTGTGTGAGTGCTAAGTGTTTATTTTGTCATGTCTTGTTTGCAGCCATTGGGGCGGTGGCAAGTCCTATCAGCACTGTGTGCAATTTTGCGATCCTAAATTTGGGGACCTGGAGATCTTCATAGACTCTGCACATCATCATGCAACTTGAATTCTCATATTTTAAATTAGTCCTGAAATATACTCACTACAAAGCCTTTACAATGATACATGTTAAAATTTCTACTATGACTTTCTTTCCATGATTTCCATTCCATTCATGCTACTGGCTGAACAAAATAAGTGAAAAATATTTCGTAATGATATCAATGTTTTAATAGGATGAAAAGATATACAATTGATTCAGCTTGCAGAACTACTGGTTGAATGTGGATCCCTGAGCTTTCTTAGGGGGCTTGATGCTGAAATCCACAATCCTGAATAAACAAGGTATGGAGGTGCCAGAGATAAAAGGTACTGCAGATGCTGGAGAATCCGAGAGAACAAGCATGGGGCTGGATGAACACAGCAGGTCAAGCAGCATCATAGGAGCAGGAAAACTTGACGTTTCGGGCCTAAACTCTGATGAAGGGTTTAGGCCCGAAACGTCAAGTTTTC
>JAHRHZ010000013.1:2459835-2475247 GCA_024137785.1 Ginglymostoma cirratum
ACTGGTTTGGACAAAGTCAGAAGTGACACAACAACAGGTTATAGTCCAACAGGTATATTTGAAATCACAAGCTTTTGGAGCACTTCTCCCTCATCAGGTGACTTCACCTCACAAAGGAGCAGTGCTTTGGAAACTTGAGATGTCAAATAAACTTATTGGACTATAATCTGGTGTCATGTGACTTCTGATTGAATAAACAGCAAGCACACCTGCTGGAAATCAGCCTTATTTAATTATGCAGATGTCATCAAGGCCTGATTATTATTTTAACCCGAGTGGAGAATTTGAATAGCTTTCTCACTAAGTCAAATCAACAGAATGAGTAACTGCTGTGTTCTGCACTGAGGGAAAACACACCATCTTGATACCCTGTTGTCGAACTGGCTCCGTCTACACTTCACCATGTATAACAAAATGCTCAGCTCTCACAATATCCTTACAGGGAGCAGCACAAGAAGAGGGAATTTTCAACTTCTTAAAAACTCTTGTTGCTGAACAAAAATATTACCCAGCCACAATTCCAGTGGCAGAAAATATCATCAGAATGTTGGGGCTAGTATTTTTAATCAGAACTTAAGGACTACTCCTCTTAGTTTGTATGTATATTTGTATGGACGTTGCACTGTTGTGGTACATAAGGGCAACACAGTTTGTTTCAAAAATCTGTTTGTTGGTAATGGTATCTGTTCTATTAAGGAATCCAAATCATTGTCTTAACTGTAATATTTCATGAAGTCAATATATACAGCATTGTTTTTATAGATATTTTTAATCAACCTGTTCAGACATGTTTTGATGTTTCTTTGAGACAGGTGAGACTTGAATCCACCCTTTTGATTGTTTTTATAGGCAAAACTCAAGACGAATGTTTCTGAATACTTAGTTTCTTCACTTAAATGTTGACCAGAATTCACTCAGTTGTCTGTGGAAAGCATTGAATTATGTAGAACACACAGCATATAAACTAGCCCATTGCCTTCTCTGTTAATTTCAGCCTATCTGCAAACCTTTTTTTAAATTCTTTTTAAATTTACCTATGTTCTAATGGCTGTCTTGTCAAGAAGTAAACTATCTCCCATTTGCACTTAAAGAAGATTATCATTGATGTTCATTGTTTTTCAGAAATTCCAAAACTCTGCATCAGAGTTCTATGATTCACAATTGGCTACTGTTAGTTTTCAAAGTCAGCCAGAAGCTGCCAGAAAAGTGATCAATTCTTGGGTAGATGACAAGACTGAAGGTAAGTGTATTTGATATTTGTACTACTTATTTGAATTAGACTAGGGGAAAAGTAGTTATACCACTATTAAAATTGCAGGTAAAATGAATCAGCTGTATTAACTTTATAATTAAACCCTAACTGATGTCCTGAAAGGGCCTTCTTGTGGAACAGTGGTAGTGTTACTTACCCCTGGATTGGGAGACCTGGGCTTCAAGTCCCACTTTCTCCAGGGGTATATCATAACATCTCTGAACAGGTTCATTAGAAAATATCTAACTGATGTGCTGTCGAAGGATGGTATTTAGAAATAAACTTATTCCCCACACATACATGGTAATAACAAACAAAGTTTAATGATGTTTTGACCTTGAAGAAATCCCATCAGGGAAACATTTTCACTTTTTTGAAGAGCAGATGATGCTAAAGATCAGTTTTGATCTAATTGGATAACAGAATATGTTCTAAGGACTGAATGACTGACTCCTTTTTGTGTGTTTCTATTTTTAAATAAATGTTACATGAAGATCATTAAATAATTAAGTTTTGGTGGCAGGACTTTTTGAATCTGAACTCAAAAGACAGGCATTCAGACTGTGACTATTGAAGCAGAAACAGAAATCACTGCAGAAACTCAGGAGGTCTGGCAGCATCTGTGTAGAGAGAAACAATTAACATTTCAAGTCCACTGATCCTTCAGAACATCTAAGAAAATGTGGTATTTGATAACAAGGGGTGGTGATAAAGTATTGAGTGGGTTGGTGGAGATAGAGACAGAGAGGGGAGAAGTTAGGCAAAGAGACTGTTGACATTAAGCCAGGGAAGAAGAAAATCTTGAAAGGTGATAGTGGGAAGATGAGAGGTTGAGTTTTACAACAATTTCTTTTTTTGGTTTCAAATTTCCAGCACCCATAGTTCTTTGTTTTATTTTTGTGTGACTATTGAAGGCTGAATCCAATGGAGTTTTGCATATCTTGGAACTTTCCTGGCATTAATGTTGATAATTTGGATTCAAATGTAGAGAGCATGATAAAAGAATTTTGCACATGATGTGAACATGATATGGTTAATATAATGAGGAATGTTTTAAATTGCATTGGGATAGATATGGTCAGTTAGGCAGAGAGATGGAAAATAGAATTCAACGCAGAGAGGTGTGAAGTAGTTCACAATGGGAGGTGCAAGAAGACAGGAAATCTGCAAAAAACGGAAGGATATTGAGCATTGTGGAGAAACAAAGGTTTCTATGAAGAAGAAGAATATATTCTTTGTTAGATAGCAAGAAAGTTCAATAAACTGATTAAAGAGGGCATATGGCATGCTTTTCTTTAATAGCTGAGGCTTGTATTACAAGGACAAGGAGGTTATGCTAGAACTGAATGCAAACCAAATCAGATCACAGCTTGGGTCCATCATAGAATCACAGTGTGGAAACAGGCCATTGGCCCAACAAGTCCACACCACCCCTCTGAAGAGCATCTCACCCTGACTCTTTCCCTTACCCCTGCATTTCCCCATGTCCAACCCACCTAACCTAAACATTCCTGGACACTACGGGTAATTTAGCATGGTTAATCCACCTACCCTGCACATCTTTGGACTGTGGGAAGAAACCAGAGCACCTGGAGGAAACTCACGTAGACACAGGAAGAATGTGCAAACTCCACATAGACAGTCACCTGAGGGAACCTGGCTCTGTGAGGCAGTGGTGCTAATCACTGAGCCACCGTGCTGCCCCGGTTCAGCTGCAAGCAAGAAACTGGAAAGATGTGATTGTACTGAAAGAGTGCACAAATGATTTACAAGGATGTTGCCAAGGTTAGAAAACATCATGACAAAAGCTTGGATAAGCTGGGGTATTTTCTTTGGAACTGAGGAGGCTGAAGGGTAACTGAATTAAGGTGTATAATATTACAAGGAGTTTAGACAGATTAAAATTGAGAACTGTCGACATGACTTTGGTCGTCCTAATTTTTCTGCCCACACTCACTAATGCCAACCTATCTCCCCATGAACTCATGGTACTTGAAGCTCTCAGATCCAACCTTGACTTTGGAATTAAACCTGGTGATAAGGATGGTGCTGTTATTGTCTGCCGAACTAACCTCTACATTGCAGAGGCTGAGTGCCAGCTCTACGAATCTCCTCCTATCTCCTCCTGGACCATAATCTCATTATGGTACATCAGGCTATTGTGCCCACTATGGTCACTAACCTTACTTCATCTGGTGACCTCCCCCGCTACTGTCCTCAAGATCATAGTCTCCCAAATCAATGATTTTGCTTCCCTCTCTCGTCCGGCATTGGAAACATTTATCAAATTTGCTTCCAGTTTCCACTCCACTCTCACATGGTCCATCTCTGACTCCTTGCTTTCCTTCCTTGACATCACTGTTTCCATTTCTGGGGTTAGGCTGGCCACCAATATCCACTACAAACCCACCGACTCCAGCAGTTACCCTGATGACATACCCTCACACCCTGTTTTCTGTAAAGACTCTATTCCATTCTCCCAGTTCCTCTGTTCCTGCTCTGATGATGCTAACTTTAACAAGAGGGCCTCCAAAATGTCCACCTTCTTCCTCAACTGAGGATTCCCTAGCACCATAGTTGACAGGGCCCTGAGCCAGGTCGGACACATCTCATGCACTTCTGCCCTCACCCTCTCTTTCCCTCCCACAATAGCGATGGGATCCTCCTTTCTCTCCTACCATCCCACCAGCACCCACACCGAGAGTATCGTTAGCCATTATTTCCACCACCTCTAGTGGGATGCCACCACCAGTGATATATTTGCGTCCCCTCCCTTATCACCTTTCTGCAAGGACCATTCCCTCTGAGACACCTTCCTTCACTCCCAACATACCCCAACAGCTCCACGGCACCTCCCCTCCTACAACCGCAGAATTTGTAACACCTGCCCATTCACTTCCTCCATCCTCCATATCCAAGGGCCCAAATGAACCTTTCAGGCGAAGCACTGCTTTAGAGACAGAGCCATAACGTGATACAGCATAGAAACAGGCTCTTTAGCCCAAACAGCACCAGGCTGACCATGGTGCCCACTCAGCTAATTCCAATTGCTTGCATTTGGCCCATATCCCTCTAAACGCTTCTCATCCATGTACCTATTCAAATGTCTTTTAAATGTTGCTATTGCACTTGCCTCAACCACTTTCTCTGGCAGCCCATTCCTTACATGCACCACTCTCTGCGTGAAGAAGTTGCTCCTCACATAAATCTATCTTCTCTCACCTTAAACTTATGACCTTTAGTTTTTAATTTCCCCATCCGTGGGTGAAAAAGACTGTATGCATTCATCCTATCCATGCCCTTCAGGGTTCTATACACCTCAATAAGGTCACCCCTCATTCTCCTATGTTCTAAGGAATAATGTCCTATCCTGGCCAACTTCTCCCTATAACTCAGGCCTACTAGTCTTGGCAACATCCTCGTAAATCTTCTTTGCACCTTTTCCAGTTTAACTATGTCTTTCCTATAAAAAGGTGACTAAAACTGTACACAATACTCCAAGTGCGGCCTCACCAATGATTTATACAACTGTAATATAACGTTCCAACTCTTTTCCTCAATGCCTTGCCCAATGAAGCCCAGCATGCTAAATACCTTCCTCACCACTGTCTACCTGTGACGCTGCTTTCAATGAACTATGTACTTGTGCTCCAAGGTCTCTCTTTTCCAAATCTCTCCTCAGGACCTTACCATGTACTGTATAAGTCTTATCTTGGTTTGACTTTCCAAAATGCAACACCTCACGCTTATTTGTATTGAATTGCATTTGCCTATCCTCAGCCCACTTCCCCATCTGATCTGGATCCCTTTGTAATTTTTAATAACCTTCTTCGCTGTCAATGATACCTCCTAATTTTGTATCATCCGCAAATTTATTAAACATGCCTTGTACATTCGCATCCAGATCATTTATGTAAATAACAAATTACAAAGGTCCCAGTGCTGATCCCTGTGGCAAATCACTAGTTATAGGCCTCTAGTCCAAGAAACAATCTTCAACCATCACTCTCTACTTCCTATCATTGAGCCAATTTTGAATCCAATTAGCTAGCTCTTCCTGGTTTCCTTCGACCTAACTTTACCTGCATTTCACTCAATCTAGTCTACTGTATTTGCTGCTCACAGTGTGGTCTCCTCGACATTGGGTGAACATAGAACATAGAACAGTACAGCACAATACAGGCCCTTCAGCCCACGATGTTGTGCCGACCTATTATCCTATTCTCAGATCAAAATACCCTGCATACCCTACATTTTACTATCATCCATGTCTCTAGCCAGGAGTCGCTTAAATGTCCGTAACTCCACTACCACTGCTGCAGCGCATTCCACGCCCCCATCACTCTCTGTGTAAAGAACCTACCTCTGACATCTGCCCTATACCTTCCTCCAATCACCTTAAAATTATGCCTCCTCGTAATAGCCATTTCTGCTCTGGGGAAAAGGTCTCTGGCTATCTATGCCTCTCATCATCTTGTACACCTCTATCAAGTCACCTCTCATCCTTTTATGCTCCAGTGAGAAAAGCCATAGCTCCCTCACCCTTTCCTCATAAGACCTGCCCTCCAGTCCAGGCAGCGTCCTGGTAAATCTCCTCTGCACCCTCTCTAAAGCTTCCACATCTTTCCTATAATGAGGTGACCAGAACTGAACACAATATTCCAAGTGTGGTCTAACTAGGGTTTTATAGAGCTGCAGCATAACCTCACAGCTCTGAAACTGAATTCCTCTGCCAATGAAAGCCAACACACCATACGCCTTCTTAACGGCCCTATCAACTTGGGTAGCAACTTTGAGGGATCTATGGACGTGGAACCCAAGATCTCCCTGTTCCTCCACACTGCCAAGAATCCTGCCATTAACCCTGTATTCTGCGTTCAAATACACTGGGTGATCACTTTGCAGACTGCAGACTACTGACATTCTGTCCGCAAAAAAGACGCTGAGCTTCAAGTTGCTTGCCACTTCAACACATCTCCTTATTCCCCGGCCAAAATCTCTGTTTCAGGCTTGCTGCAGTGCTCCAATGAACTCCGCGCAAGCTGGAAAAACAGCACGTCATTTTCCATTTGGGAACTCTACAGCCTTCTGGGCTCAAGACCAATTTGAACAATTTAAGGGCTTAAGGGACCTTCTCCCATGTCCTTAACCCAAATCCCATACAGCAGGCCTTGTTATCACATGGTCTGTTTTCACACAACCCATTGTTAGCCACTAATTGTCCCTATTAGTAACTATTCATTCTCTTAGACTGATCGTTATCCACTCTTCCGTGTGTCCAACTGTTCTTCTTTCTTTGGGCTCTATCCCCACTTATTGTTTACTCCTTAACCACTCCCCCATCCTATCTTCTGCATAGAAAACAATTTTTCCTAGCTGTGATCAGTTTTGGGGAGGATTACTGGACCCGAAACGTTAACTCTGATTTCTGTCCACAGATGCTGCAAACCTGCTGAGATTTCCGGCAATTTCTGTTTTTCTTAAATTGGTGAAATCAGTCTTCAATTTATGCTAATCAGCCCTGTGATCTACATAAATATATTGTATGAATTAACTCAGTAAGGCCAATTTTTAAAATTTGTAGATATTAAACCTAATGACCCCACTGCTGCAACCTATTTAACTAAATCCACCTCCAGGCAAATGGGGAGCCCAACAAAATGAGTCTGGGGCAAAATGCAGTTCTAGGAAAGTCCAAGCTTACCTGATCAACCTGAACAAAACATTAAACCCTGGAAGTTGCTGCTTCCAAATGGGGCACTGATGTGTTTCATAGCATGCCAGTATCCGAATTGTCAACTACAAGTATATTGTTGTTTTAAATATCATACTTCACCTTGCTAAATTTGAAGTTGTTCATTTGTGTGCTTTGATTTAGGTAAAATCCAGAACATTCTGCCAGAGGGAATTATTACTCCGTTAACAAAACTTGTTCTTGTAAATGCCATCTACTTTAAGGGGAAGTGGAACAGCAAATTCTCTAAAAATGACACATATATAAAATCATTCTGGCTAAACAAAGTAAGTTATTCTGTTGATAAAATTATTGTAAATGGAATTTTATATCTTTTACTCTGTCAAATTTATATGGATGTTAATTATTCATAACTTTCTTCTCAGAGAGAAACTAAGCCAATAACCATGATGTCCCAGGAAGGAGAATTTTACCTTGGTTATATTGAGGAACTCCAAACTAAAGTTCTGGAACTGCCTTATGTCCAAAATGAGCTAAGTTTGATTATCTTACTGCCTGATGGCATCAATGATAATGCTACTGGACTGGAACAGGTAACTATGACAGTACGATATGGACTTAGTATGTTAGCATGAAGTGAATTTGGATTGGTTGAGGTAGAAATAACAGGGGAAGAAAATGCTAGTGGGTATAATCTACTGGCTCCCTAACATTAGCTGTTCTGTAGGATGGAGAATAATTCAAGAGATAAGGATGGCAGGTAAAAAAGCAATGCATTAGTCATGCGTGATTTTAATCTTCATGTAGATTGAGAAAATCAGATTAGCAGAGATAGCCATGTGGAAGAAATCATAGGGTAAATTTGGGACAGTTTCCTGGAACAATATATTGTGGATCCAACCAGGGATCCAACCCGTTTTGATTCAGGTAATGAAGCAAGTTTAACAAATTACCTTAGAATAAAACAACCTCTAGGGAACAATGACCATAACGTGATAGAATTCAGCATTCAGTCTGAGCATGAGAAACTTGGGTCAAAAATAACTGCTAAAATTTAGCATGGGAATGAGGGCAGAGCTAGCTGGAGTGGACTGGGAAGGGGATTTAGTAGAAAAGACAGTTGATGAACAATGGCAGCCATTTCAACAGTTAGTGCCTCAACAGCAAAGATTTATCCCAGTAGGAATAAGGATTCTAGGAAGGGGATAAACTGACTATGGTTAACCAGGGAAGTTAAGGACAATATCAAATTCAATAAAGACATAAAAATAAAATGTGGCACAAATGAAAGGAGTGGGGAAAAAAGCTGACAAAATATGACCAAAAAGATAATGAGGAAGCAAATAAATTGCAAGGGCAAATGAACAAGTAAATTAACAATATACAGTGAGAGTTTCTTTAAATATACAAAAAGAGAGAGGCAACAATGAACATATGACCCTTAGAGTATGAATATGGGCAAATAATGATGCAAAGTCAGAAAATGGTTGAATAGTTGAATAAATAATTTGCATCGGTCTTCACCTTGCAGCACACTAACACCATTCCAAAAATTTTAAGTTATCAAGGGGGGCTAAAAACAGAATAGGGGAAATAGAGGAAACAAACACGATAATTAATACCAGAACAAAAGTACTAGAGAAACTAATGGAGCACAGTGGGACCAATAAGTTCCCTGGATCTGATTTTAAAAGCTAGCAATCTTCCAAGAATCCTTAGACCAGGAAATGTCCCAGAGGATTGAAAAAGCAAGGGAGACAAAAAACAAGCAATTACAATCTAGTTAGCTTAACATCTGTTATTGGGAATATGTTAGAGTCCATTATAAAGGTTGTAACAGCAGAGCATTTAATATAAAACCTAGAACAGTAGAGCATAGGAAAAGGCCTTTCACCTTCCCATTTCTGCTCTGACCGTAAAGCCATACTGAACTAATCGCATCTGCATGCACATGGTCCATACCCCTGTAGTCTCTGACTGTTCAAGTGACTGTCTGAAAGCCTGTCAGATGTTGCTGTTATATCTGCTTCTACCGCCTCTCATGACAGCACATTCCAGGTACCTACCATCTTTCATGTAGAAATGCATAACATAATTAAGCAGAGTCAACATGATTTCATGAAGAGAAAATCATGCCTGACAAATTTATTTACAAATTTATTCTTTGAGGAGATAATAGACAGTGTAGATAAAGGGAACCAGTAGGTGAAATGTATCTGGATTACCAAAAGGTGATGGATAATGTACTGCACATAAGGCTACTAAATAATATAAGACCCCATGGGTGTAGTACGTTAGCATGGACAGAGGATTTGCTAACTAAATAAAGACAGACAGCGGAGATAAAAGCATTTACAACTTACAGCTAGTGGGGTAGCTTTTGTCACTCAATACTCTCCCTGACCATAAAAATCAACAGTGGGTCCTTGGACGACATGGGCCATTGCCCATACATTGGCAGCCTGCTCTCAATGTGAACAGACATTGATGATGAAATATAACATTGACTTCAGTGTGCCAATGTGGCCTTCAGATGCCAGAGAAACAGGGTGTTCGGAGTCCAAGACCTCAAACCTAGCACAAAGGTCATGGTCTATGGAGCAGCAGTAGACTTCACCCTCCTGTTTGCATCAGAAACATGGACCATGTAGCGTAGGTACCTCAGACCTCTGGACAAATGTCACTGTTGCTGCCTTTGCAAAATCCTGCAAATCCACTAGCAGGATAGGTGTATGCATGTGACTGTCCTCTCCCAGGCTACTAACCTCAATATTGAGGCAGTAGACATTCACAACCAGCTGCAATGGGCAGGCCACAATGTCTGCATACCCAAAACAGACTCCCTAAACAAGTGCTGTGCTCCAAGTTTTGCAATGGTAAGCGATCACTACGAGGGCAGAGGAAATGCCTCAATGATATCCTTAAAACCCCCTTCAGCAAATGCAACATCCCCACTGACGCTTGGGAATCACTTGACCTAGAATGCACAACCTGGAAAAGAAACATCCATGAATGCACCAACTACTTCGAGTGTCATCATGTGGAGCTCAAGTGGAAAGAATTCACAGAATCCAGAATGACCCACCCATCCATCTCTTCAAACACCACCTTTCCCTCCTGTTGCAAAGTCTGCAACTCCAAGATAGCACTATTCACCTACCAGAGAACCCCGCTTCCCTGGAGCCTCTGCAAGTCATGCTCGACCCTGAGGAACTGCCAAAGAAGAACTGGATTGCCACAGGGATCAGTGTTGGGGCCATAATTAATTGCAATACATTTTAATGACTTGGATGCTGAAAATGAATGTACCATTACCAAGTTTGAGGGTGTGATTACGAGCACGGATAAAGGAGGTAGTGCTGCAGGAGCCTCAGTCCTTGTCTTTGGCCAACAGGTACGAGATTCTTGCTCGTTGTGTGATCAAGAGCTGGGACTTTAGAGAAGATGAGAAAACTGACTCTAGCACCATAGTACATGCAAAAGCGGGGTCTGGGATGTTAATTGATGATGATAATAGCTAATTGCATTTGAGGATCATATAGTCAGGGGATTAGACACTCTCTTTTCTTTGGTCAGGATTAACAGTCCCACAAGTGGTGGTGCCTGCTTGATTCCTGGGTTCAAGATATTGCATCTTGGCTGCAGAGGACCTTTGAGTGGGAGGGGAAAAGTCCAGTTGTTGTGGCAGAGTAGAATCACGGGGCTGTAATTGCTGACTGCTGCTCCTAGGTCTTATGTTTGTGGATGACCCAGAAATAGATGGGAAGGCAAATATGATGACAGAAAGAGGGGTATAGACAGGACAAGTGAATGGGCTAAAACTTGGCAGATGTAATAAACATGTTATTGACCAGACTAGACACCCTCAAAATATTTTGTAAAGATCGCCTAGTCCCTAACTTTAAAGGTAGACATGAAGCTCATGTGCCAGGTGTGCTGCGACTGGTCAAGCCACTCGATGTTAAGCAAAACACAATTGGATTTTAACTGAAGTGTTTAAATAAAACAAAAGAAAGAGAAATTTAGAATAACTTAATTATTGGAAAATTTAACCGAATAATAGATGTAGTACCTACTACTGATTAACTGTTCCAAAATAGTAACATCCCATAAACACACCCCTTGGTGAAAAGGTAAATTCAGACACAGATTCTTACATGCAATTGTCCAATCCAGGAGGAAACAACATCAAGAAAGATTTGAAAGAAAGTAGCAGCTAGGAATCATTCGCTGAAGCTTCTGACTCTTCTGGGACCCCAAACAGCTTTTGACTTCCAAAGCTAAAACGAAACTAGAAAGCCTGTCCCATTCAAGCTGCTTCCATTGTTCCAACCATTTAAAAAAAACTAAAGGCCTACTAAGTCGTTTACTTAGGCTGTCGCCTGTAGCTAGTTTTGTGCTTCTGCCTTCACAAACTTTCTTCAAAAAAAACCCAGGACAAAATAACCTTTTCAAAGTGACAGCTTCATTACAAACATTTGAGTATCTATGAGGTTATGCACTTGGCAGGAAGGATAGAAGGGTTGGGTATTATTTAAATAGGGAAAGACTGAAAAATGCTGTAGGTTCCTAGTGCAAAACTCTCAAAAAGCTAGCATCCAATTTTGGATGGGAATTGGGATGTCAAACGGAATGTTGGCTTTTATTTCATAGGGAATGAAGTGTAATAATAGGAAGGTTTTATAAAAATAAATCAAGGCACTAGTTAGACCACTGAAATATTGTGAACAATTTTGGTCTGTTTACTTCAGGAAAGATATACTGGCATTGGAGGTAATCTGGAGAAGGTTCACTAGGTTGATCTCTGGTGTCTCATGAGGAAAGGTTCAGTAGATTGGGCTTGTACTCATTAGAGTTTAGAAGAATGAGAGTTCTTATATAGCCATTATCAGATTCTTCAGCGGCTTGTTAGGGTAGATGTAATGAGAATCTCCCCCACCAGCACCCCAACCCCGCCACATGGGAGAGTCTAGGACCAGTAGGCATAATCTCAGAGTTATAAATTGCTACTTTCGACAGAGGTGAGAAAGAGTTTTTCTCGAGTGTAGTGAATCTATCAAATCTTTACTGCTGATGGTTTTCTAGGCTGGACCATTAAGTATCTGCATATTTCTAATCAATAATGGAATATAGGTTTATGGGGATAAAACAGGAAATTGGAGTTGAGGATTATCAGATTAGCCACAATTTCATTAAGTGGCAGAATGGACCTGTTAGCCAAATAGTGCTGTTGCTACATCTTATGCTCTTCATGAACAAGGGTCTGATTTGGTTGGCCATGGTCACAATTTGTAGAAACATAGAAAACATAGAAGATAGGAGCAGGAGGAGGCCATTCAGCCCCTTGGGCATGCTCTGTTATTCACCACAATCAGGGCTGATTGTTCAATTCAAGAGTCTAATTCTGCTTTCTCCCTATACCCTTGGTCCCATTTGCCCCAAATGCTGTATCTAGATGCCTCTTTAATACATTCAATGTTTTGGCATCAGCTACTTCCTGTGGTAATGAATTCCACAGGCTCACCACTCTTTGGGTAAAGAAATGTCTCCTCATCTCTGACCTAAATGGTCTACCCTGGATCCCCAGACTGTGACCCCTGGTTCTGGACACACCTACTTTTGGAAATATCCTCCCTGCAGCTACCCTGTCCAGTCCTGTTAGAATTTTGTAAGTTTCTATGAGAGCCCCCTGACTCATCTGAACTCCAGCAAAAACAATCCTAACCTATTCAATCTCTCCTCGTAAGTCAGTCCTGCCATTCTGGAATCAGCCTGGTAAACCCTCGCTGCACTCGCTTGAGAGCAAGAGCATCCTTTCTCAGAAAATGAGACTAAAACTGCATACAATATTCTAGGTGTGGCCTCATCAAGCCCTGTACAACTGCAACAACACATCCCTGCTCCTATATTCAAAACCTTTCACAATGAAGACCAACATACCATTTTCCTTCTTTACCATCTGCTGCACCTGCAAGCTTAACTTCAGCGACTCATGCACAAGGGCACCCAGGTCCAGCTGTTTAATGTGGAAGGTTTTCTTGGGGCCTGGGATGGAGGTGAGGGGGGAGGTGTAGGGGCAGGTGTAGCACCTCCTGCGGTTGCAGGGAAAGGTCCCGGGGGTGGTGCAACCACAGGAGGTGCTACACCTGCCCCTGCACCTCACCTCCATCCCAGGCCCCAAGAAAACCTTCCACATTAGTGGATGTGCAGGTGAATACCTGTTTAATGTGGTCTATTGTGTCTACTGTTCCCGCTGTAGAGGAGGCCACATTGGGGAGACCAAGCGGAGACTTGAAGATCACTTTGTGGAGCACCTACTCTCGGTTAGCGACAAACGACAACACCTCCCAGTTGCGAACCACTTCAACTCCCCCTCCTACTCCCTGGATGACATGCCCATCCTGGGCCGCCTCCAGTGTCACAACGATGCCATCCGAAAACTGGAGGAACCAGGACCTCATATTCCGCCGTAGAATCCTATAACCCAATGGTCTCAATGTGGATTTTATGAGCTTCAAAATTTCCTCAACCTCGACCTCATCCCAAGACCAGCCCTCCCACTCATCCTCACCTCCTTGACCTGTCCATCTTTTTTCTCACCTATCTGCTCCTCCCAAGGTCACTGACCAACCCCCACCCCCACTTCCTACCTACACTCACCTTTACTAGCTTCATCCCCGCCTCCTTGACCTGTCCGTCTTCTCTCCCACATACCTGCCTCTCCCTCCTCACTGACCACCCCCCATCCCAACTCCCTACCTACACTCACCTTTTCTAGCTTCATCCCCGCCTTCTTAACCTATCCGTCTTCTCTCCACCTATCTGCTCCACTACCCAGCTTCTATCACCGCCTCCCCCTCTCTCTATTTATTTCAGAGCCCCCTTCCCCTCCCACATTTCTGAAGAAGGGTCCAGACCCAAGACGTCAGCTTTCCTGCTCCTCTGATGCTGCCTGGCCTGCTGCGCTCATCCAACTCCAGTTATCTATATTGTAAAACTATCTTGGAGTGATGGTCCAATGCTTTTTGCCTGATCAAGGTGTCATTCCTGCTGAATAAAGCGAGATGAAACAGTGAAATTATTTTACATTGATGCTAAATGCATAGATTAATTGCAGTGAAAGATTAATTTAAAATGATTCTATACAAACCAGTAAACACTATTTTCTATTAATTATTTTTTTTTTCTGAAAGCTTGAGCAAACACTTGCACATGAAAAGCTCCTTCATTGGACCAACCAGGCAAACATGATGAAAATTAAAGTCAATGTTCATCTACCCAAATTTAAACTGGAAGACCAATTTCACCTTGAAGATGTACTTTTGGCAATGGGAATGACTGAAGCCTTTAATCCAGCAAATGCCAATTTCACTGGAATGTCCGAAAGAAATAACCTTTTCTTGTCAAACGTTATTCACAAGAGCTTCATGGAAGTTAATGAAGAGGGCTCAGAGGCTGCAGCAGCCACTGCAGCCATCATTAGTAATCGAAGTTTACTAGTGGAAACAAAGTTTGTCGCTGATCATCCCTTCCTGTTCTTCATCAAACACAACAAAACTGGGACCATTCTATTCTTTGGCCGATTCTCTTCACCAGGAGATGAAGTCACAGGATTTGGAGGTGCAGATAAAATGATACAGCAGGTTCAGTGCTACAAATAAAGGAATAATAGGTGGAGAAAGGTGCAATTTTGATTGAAATAATTATTTTGCACTAGGTTATGTACAATATTACAGTGTTTCCTCAATTACTGCTTGGTGACAATCTGCTAAATGGAATTGTTAAAACTGCTTAAGTACAACTGATTTTATAGAATTCAGCTATTCCTGCTAGTTATATTGTGCTTGTGTAATAATTACAATTTTAAGATTTCAAATTTTAACATTTTTTTAAGGTGACAAAATCTTTTTTAAGTACACTTCATTTTTATTAAATTGTCAAAATTACATTATTAAATATACACCTGTTATTCCAAGCCATTTTTGATTCCAGCAATTCACATAGTCTCATACTTCAAATTATAATTGAAATAAAATGGTACAGAAGATATTTTTGCTAGTGAAATAAAAATGAATTATTCAGTAATTTAAATGGCCTAATGAACAGGCATAGGATGTTTTGCATTTTCTTTAATTTTAACAATCGTGTTTATTGGGAACCAAATTTTGATTGTAAGAAATAGCACTTCTGGATTGTACCATGCTTTTCTTTTGATTTTTCTTTGGAAAAAAAAATGTCCTTTAATAGTGGTCAATGCTAATTGTTTTATTTTATTCAAAATATACCATAACAATAAAAACTCTTCACTGCAGTTTCAGACTATCAGGTGCATTGGCCAAATGCACAAGATCAGAAGCCCTGTGATAACAAGGTGTGGGGCTGGATGAACACAGCAGGCCAAGCAGCATCATAGGAGCAGGAAAGCTTGACGTTTTGGGCCTAGACCCTTCATCAGAAATGGGGGA
>JAHRHZ010000013.1:2475647-2491906 GCA_024137785.1 Ginglymostoma cirratum
CATAGGAGCAGGAAAGCTTGACGTTTCGGGCCTAAAGGGTCTAGGCCCGAAACGTCAAGCTTTCCTGCTCCTATGATGCTGCTTGGCCTGCGGTGTTCATTCAGCCCCACACCTTGTTATCTCGGATTCTCCAGCATCTGCAGTACCTTTTATCTCAGAAGCCCTGTGCTCATTTGTGCATAATGGTATTCCAGCATTGTGTAATGGAGCAAGTGATATCTTAAAACAAACTTTCAGAATCACACAGTGACATCTACTGCAAAGACAACAAAAATGCTGTCCATCTCACTTGATGTAGCTAAAGGAAGATGATTGCTAGCATTCAGTTTGTAAATTGAACCTTATTAGCCAAAGTCAGAAGTCACACAACTCCAAGTTATAGTCCAACAGGTTTATTTGAAATC
This sequence comes from Ginglymostoma cirratum, assembly GCA_024137785.1. NCBI lineage: Eukaryota > Metazoa > Chordata > Chondrichthyes > Orectolobiformes > Ginglymostomatidae > Ginglymostoma > Ginglymostoma cirratum. Next base: position 2,476,052 of record JAHRHZ010000013.1, read on the forward strand.
ACAAGGTTTTGGAGCATTGCTCCTTTGTCCGGTGAAGTGTCCACCCCAGTCCAACACCAGCACTGCCAAATCATTTATTAGCCAAGGCATAGAGTAAGGTGATATCCAACAGGGTTGTCATCATGAATTCCCCGACTCTCAACATACTAGGGGGTTAAAATCGTAGAATCCCTACAATGTGGAAGCGGGCCATTTGGTGCATTGAGTCCACACTCCGCCCCTCTGAAGGGCATCCCACCTGGACCCTTCTCCCTATCCTTGCATTTGTAACCCTGCATTTCCCATGGCTAATCCACCTAACCTACACACCTCTGGACCCTATGGGCAATTTAGCATGGCTAATCCACATAACCTGTACATTTTGGTCTGTAGGAGGAAATTGGAGCACCCGGAGGAAACCCGTGCAGTCAAGGGGAGAATGTGCAAACTCCACACAGACAGTCCCCCAAGGGTGGAATTGAACCTGGGTCCCTGGTGCTTTGAGGCAACAGTGCAACTACTGAGCCACCATGCCACCCATGTTCTTATTGGCCAACAACTGACTTGGACCAGCCATAAAAATACTTGGTTACAAGAGTGATTCAGATGTTTGGAATTCTGTGATAGGTAACTGATCTCGTGACTCTCTAAAGCCTGTCCACCATCCACAAGGCACAACTTTGAATTGTGATGGAACTTAGAATGTGAAATCTTATCTTTCAGCATTTTCCATGTTGGAAAATTCATCTCTTATAAATGTTATCTCATTTATAAACATTATCAAACTCTATGGGAATCATAAAAACATAGTGATCAGGAACCTTGAGCTGAAATAGTCATAAATGCTTAATATGCTCTCCATATGCTTGGATGGGTGCAGCATCAACAACAAGACACTCAACATCCAGGACAAATCACCCTGTTTGACTGGCATCAACCTGTGATCTCTACCATCTAGAAGGACATTCAGCAGATGATTGGGCACACTAGTAACTGCAAGTTCATGTCCAAGCTACCATGATCCTGAACTATGTGGCCACTTCTTCAGTATCACTGGGTCGAAATCTTGGAACTCCATTCCTAACAGCACTGTCACTGTACCTGCCACCCCATGGACTGCAGCAGTTCAAGAAGGTGACTGACCACCATATTGTCAAGGTTAATTAGGTATGGGCAATAAATGTTATTTGAGGTAATGATGTCCACACTTTATGAATGAATAAAATAAATGTAGATGAAAGAAACAGAAATGGGTCAAGAAAAGATTCATAAGGGAATGGCTGTCAGTTTTTCATTGAGTCAAATTGTCATGTCATAATGCTGTTAGCATTGACCATCAAGCATTTATGACTATTTCAGCTCAAGGTTCCTGATCACTGTATGTTTTTATGATTCCCATAGAGTTTGATAATGTTTATAAATGAGATAACATTTATAAGGGATGAATTTTCCAACATGGAAAATGCTGAAAGATAAGATTTCATATTCTAAGTTGTTTTACTGTAACAAAAAAGGTAAAATCAACATAAATCAAATACTATCAATAGGAATTAATACATCAGACTAAAGAAAATATACTTTTACATTAATGAAGTAATTTGGCTGGTTTACTACTTTGAACCACCTTTTTGTGTACACTTCACTTCTAGCAGATGGGTAACAATATAAAGTTATTTCCAGGGCAGCAACAACTTCCTGCTGGTTCACTTCCCCCTGCCATGTGAGATTGAATTTTCAGATGTTCTTCAAAATTAATTTCATTTCCCTGGAATATTCTACCACCCACTTTGACTAGCAGGTCCAACTTGGTGACAAAAACAGAAATTGTTGGAAAATCTGGGCAGGTCTGGCAGCATTTGTGGAGAGAAATCAGAGTTAATGTTTCAAGTCCAGTGCCCCTTCTTCAGAACTTCCAACTTGGTGACTTCTTAAATCTCAAAAAGTCCAATCAATCCCATTCCCGTCTGTTTAAGTAGAAAGCAATCTTTTTCAACCATTCTGTCAGTTATTAACACAAAACCCTGATCAAACTGCTGTTCATAAATATTGCTGCTCCCTCACAGCAGGAATTCCTGTCCTTGCCTAGGTTTTTGTGTACCAAGAACAGTTGTCTCTCTTCCTGTACAAAAGTTTGAGCATCGCTGTGCCCAGGCACCAGCAGGTTGCCCAAGGCTCTGATTCAAGGTTGCTGACAGAGAAACATAAAAATTTTTTATATCAGTCAAGACAAATGGGAACTGTATCTGACAATGAATGCAAGTGGTGATACTAATTCAAATTGCAATTCACCACTGTGATGTAAGTGCAGGCATAGGCCATTATGCTCTATGACCCTGCTCATGATTCACTATGGTCAAAGAACAAAGAAAATTACAGCACAGGAACAGGTCGTTCGGCCCTCCAAGCCTGCGCTGATCCAGATCCTCCATCTAAACCAGTGGCCTATTTTCCCAGATAACAAGGCGTGGGGCTGGATGAACACAGCAGGCCAAGCAGCATCACAGGAGCAGGAAAACTTGATGTTTCGGGCCTAGACCCTTCATCAGAAATGGGGGAGGGGAAGAGGGTTCTGAAATAAATAGGGAGAGAGGGGGAGGCGGATAGAGGATGGATAGAGGAGAGGATAGGTGGAGAGGAGGCAGACAAGTCGAAGAGGCGGGGATGGAGCCAGTAAAGGTGAGTGTAGGTGGGGGGGTAGGGAGGAGATAGGTCAGTCCAGGGAGGACGGACAGTTCAAGGGGGCGGGATGAGGTTAGTAGATAGAAGATGGGGGTGGGGCTTGAGGTGGGAGGAGGGGATAGGTGAGAGGAAAAACAGGTTAGGGAGGCGGAGATGAGCTGGGCTGGTTTTGGGATGCGGTTGGGGGAGGGGAGATTTTGAAGCTTGTGAAATCCACATTGATACCATTGGGCTGCAGGGTTCCCAGGCTGAATATGATTTGCTGTTCCTGCAGCCTTCGGGTGGCACCACTGTGGCATTGCAGGAGGCTCAGGATGGACATGTCGTCTGAGGAATGGGAGGGGGAGTTGAAATGGTTCGCGACTGGAAGGTGTAGTTGTTTGTTGCGAACTGAGCGCAGGTGTTCTGCAAAGCGGTCCCCAAGCCTCCGCTTGGTTTCCCCGATGTAGAGGAAGCCACAACGGGTCAGGCCCCAACCCCATCTCCTATCTACTAACATCATCCCTCCCCCCTTGACCTGTCCCTCCTCCCTGGACTGACCTATCTCCTCCCTACCCCCCCACCTACACTCACCTTTACTGGCTCCATCCCCGCCTCTTCGACTTGTCTGCCTCCTCTCCACCTATCCTCTCCTCTATCCATCCTCTATCCGCCTCCCCCTCTCTCCCTATTTATTTCAGAATCCTCTTCCCCTCCCCCATTTCTGATGAAGGGTCTAGGCCCGAAACGTCAAGTTTTCCTGCTCCTATGATGCTGCTTGGCCTGCTGTGTTCATCCAGCCCCACGCCTTGTTATCTCGGATTCTCCAGCACTGCAGTACCTTTTATCTCGCCTATTTTCCCAGGATCTGTATCCCTCTGCTCCCTGCGCATTCATGTATCTGTCTAGATACATCTTAAATTATGCTATCGTGCCTGCCTCTACCACCTCCGCTGGCAATGCGTTCCAGGCACCCACTACCCTCTGTGTAAAGAACTTTCCACGCATATTCCCCTCTCACCTTGAAATCGTGACCCCTAGTAATTGAGTCCCCCACTCTGGGAAATAGCTTCTTGCTATCCACCCTCTCTATACCTCTCATGATTTTGTAGACCTCTATGAGGTCCCCCCTCAACCTCCTTCTTTCTAATGTACATAATTCTAATCTACTCAACCACTCTTCATAGCTAGCACCGTCCATACCAGGCAACATCCTGGTGAACCTCCTTTGCACCCTCTCCAAAGCATTCACATCCTTTTGGTAATGTGGCGACCAGAACTGAACGCAGTATTCCAAACGTGGTCGAACCAAAGTCCTATACAACTGTAACATGACCTGCCCACTCTTGTACTCAGTACCCCGCCCGATGAATCAAAGCATGCTGTGTGCCTTCTTGACCACTCTATCCACCTGCATTGCCACCTTCAGGGTACAATGGACCTGTACACCCAAATCTCTCTGTGCATCAATTTTCCCCAGGGCTTTTTCATTTACCATATAGTTCGCTCTTGAATTGGATCTTCCAAAATGCATCAACTCGCATTTGCCTGGATTGAACTCCATCTGCCATTTCTCTGCCCAACTCTCCAATCTATCTATATTCTGCTGCATTCTCCGACAGTCCCCTTCACTATCTGCTACTCCACCAATCTTAGTGTCACCTGCAAACTTACTTATCAGACCATCTATAACTTCCTCCAGATCATTTATGTATATCACAAACAACAGTGGTCCCAACATAGATCCCTGTGGAACACCACTGGTCACAGTTTTCCATTTTGAGAAACTTCCCTCCACTACAACCCTCTGTCTCCTGTTGCCCAGCCAGTTCTCTATCCATCTAGCTAGTACACCCTGGACCCCATGCAACTTCACTTTCTCCATCAGCCTACCATGGGGAACCTTATCAAACGCCTTACTGAAGTCCATGTATATGACATCTACAGCCCTTCCCTCATCTATCGACTCTGTCACTTCCTCAAAGAATTCTATCAAGTTGGTAAGACATGACCTTCTCTGCACAAAACTACACTGTCTATCACTAATAAGCCCATTTTCTTCCAAATGGGAATAGATCCTATCTCTCAGTATCTTCTCCAACAGCTTCCCCACCACTGACGTCAGGCTTACTGGTCTATAATTACCTGAATTATCCTTGCTATCCTTGCTTCTTAAACAAGGGGACAACGTTAACAATTCTCCAGTCCTCCGGGACCTCACCTGTGCTCAGGGATGCTGCAAAGATATCTGTTAACGCCCCAGTTATTTCCTCTCTCACTGCCCTCAGTAACCTGGGATAGATGCCATCTGGACCTGGGGACTTGTCCACCCTAATGCCTTTTAGAATACCCAACACTTCCTCCCTCCTTATGCCGACTTGACCTAGAGTAGTCAAACATCTATCCCTAACCTCAACATCCGTCATGTCCCTCTCCTTGGTGAATACCAATGCAAAGTACTCATTAAGAATCTCACTCATTTTCTCTGACTCCTTGCATAACTTCCCTCCTTTGTCCTTGAGTGGGCGAACCCTTTCTCTAGTTACCCTCTTGCTCCTTATGTATGAATAAAAGGCTTTAGGATTTTCCTTAACCCTGTTTGCTAAAGATATTTCATGACCCCTTTTAGCCCTCTTAATTCCTTGTTTCAGATTGGCCCTACTTTCCCGATATTCTTCCAAAGCTTTGACTGTTTTCAGTCGCCTAGACCTTATGTATGCTTCCCTTTTTCCTCTTTGCTAGTCTCACAATTTCACCTGTCATCCATGGTTCCCTCATCTTGCCCTTTCTATCCCTCATTTTCACAGGGACATGTCTGTCCTGCACTCTAATCAACCTCTCTTTAAAAGCCTCCCACATATCAAATGTGGATTTACACTCAAACAGCTGCTCCCAGTCCACATTCCCCAGCTCCTGCCGAATTTTGCTATAGTTGACCCTTCCCCAATTTAGCACTCTTCCTTTAGGACCGCTCTCGTCTTTCTCCATAAGTATTCTAAAACTTATGGAATTGTGATCACTATTCCCAAAGAAATCCCCTACTGAAACTTCAACCACCTGGCCAGGCTCATTCCCCAACACCAGGTCCAATATGGCCCCTTCCCGAGTTGGACTATTTACATACTGTTCTATAAAACCCTCCTAGATGCTCGTTACAAATTCTGCTCCATCTAAACCCCTAACACTTAGTGAATCCCAGTCAATGTTGGGAAAATTAAAATCTCCCATCACCACCACCCTGTTGCTCCTACATCTTTCCATAACCTGTCTACATATTTGTACCTCTACCTCATGCTCGCTGTTTGGAGGCCTGTAGTACAGCCCCAACATTGTTAACCGCACACTTCCTATTTTTGAGCTCTGCCCATATTGCCCCACTGCTCGAATCCTCCACAGTGCCCTCCTTCAGCACAGCTGTAATACCCTCTTTGACCAGTAATGCAACTCCTCCACCCCTCTTACCTCCCTTTCTATCCCGCCTGAAGCATCTATAATCTTGGAATATTTAGTTGCCAATCTTGACCTTCCCTCAACCAAGTCTCAGTAATAGCAATAACATCATACTCCTAGGTACTAATCCAAGCCCTAAGTTCATCTGCCTTACCTACTACACTTCTCGCATTAAAACAAATGCACTTCAGACCACCTATCCCTTTGTGCTTATCATCTGTTCTCTGCCTACTCTTCCCCTTAGTCACACTGACTTCATTATCTAGTTCCTTACAGGCTTTAGTTACTACCTCCTTACTGTCCACTAACCTCCTCATTTGGTTCCCATCCCCCTGCCACTTTAGTTTAAACCCTCCCCAACAGCGTTAGCAATATCACCCCCAGGACATTGGTTCCAGTCCTACCCTGTGTAGACCATCCAATTTGTAATCGTCCCACCTCCCCCAGAACCAGTCCCAATGTCCCAAAAATCTGAACCCCTCCCTCCTGCACCATCTCTCAAGCCACTCATTTATCCTGCCTATTCTTTCATTTCTACTCTGACTAGCACGTGGCACTGGTAGCGATCCTGAGATTACTACCTCTGAGGTCCTACTTTTTAACTTGGCTCCTAACTCCCTAAATTCTGCTTGTAGGACCTCATCCCGTTTATTACCTATATCATTGGTGCCTATATGCACCATGACAGCTGGCTGTTCACCCTCCCCATTCAGAATGTCCTGCAGTTTATGTGAGACATCCTGACCTGTGCACCTGGGAGGCAACATGCCATTCGGGAGTCTTGTTTTCGACCACAGAACCGCCTACCTACTCCCCTTACAATCGAATCCCTTATGACTATAGCCGTTCCACTCTTTTTCCCACCCTTCTGTACAGCAGAGCCAGCCATGGAGCCATGAACCTGGCTACTGTTGCCTTCCCCTGGTGAGCCATCTCCCCCGACAGTATCCAAAACAGTATACCTGTTTTGGAGGGAGATGACCGCAGGGGTCACCTGCACTGCCTTCCTGCTTTTTCTCTGCTTTTTGCTCACCCGTTCCCTTTCTCCTTCAGCAATCCTCATCTGCAGTGTGACCAATTTGCTAAATGTGCTATCCACAACTTCCTCAGCATCGCGGATGCTCCAAAGTCAGTCCATCTGCAGCTCCAGAGCCATCATGTGGTCTAACAAGAGCTGCAGCTGGACACACTTCCTGCACGTGTTGGAGTCAGGGACATCAGCCGCATCTCTGAACTCCCACATTGAGCAAGAGGAGCGTAACATGGGTCTGGGATCTCCTGCCATTTTTACTCTTAAGCTTAGCTTAGTCCTACTATAATATCAAATAATAGATAAATGAAATGAAAAAATTTTTACCAATCACTCTACTTACCGGCACACAACAAAAAAGAGAAAATCCTTACCTTATTAACACACCATAGAGGCTTTTTTTGGTTAGAGGAGGAGGGCGGGTCGGTGAATTAGCCACTGCCCAAATATATCAGTTCACTCACCTTCCCGGAGTGCAATTCGACCGCTCCCACTCAGCTCCGCTGCCAAAATGAAGAACTTACCTTCCTAGCAGCCCCCTGGTCCTTGCTCTCACCGCTCCCGCTACTGCTGCAAAAATGGAGGCTGCTGATTCCATGAGGTAAGTCTTTTAAAATGAAAAGCTCACCTTCCCAGCAGTCCCCTTGCGCTCTCTCCTGACTCCCGCTGCTGAACAAATGGAGCCGTGGCTGATCATCCAATTTTCTACTCTGTTCCTGATTTTTCCCATTACCCTTTGATCCCTTAGGCCCGAGATCTAACTCCTTCTTGAAACTATTCAATGTTATGGCCTCAACTAGTTTCTGTGGAAAAGGCACAGGCTTAACACTCTTTGGATGAAGAAATGTTCTCCTCATTTCAGTCCTAAATGGCTTACCCCTCATCCTTAGACTTTGGAGTCTGGTTCTAGACTTCCCCATCGTCCTTCGCGCATTTACCCTGTCCAGTCTTGTTGGAATTTTATAGCTTTCAATGAGATCACCCCTCATTCTTCTAAACTCCAGTGAAGATAACTTTCTTTGGGAAAAGGAGTTGCCACTGGCAGGTTTCTTTTGCTGGGTCTAGTTAGGAGACCTTTCTCCCTTTGAGGGAAATTATTTCCTTAGGGAAATGCTTCCCTATTCTGGCAGAGCAGAGAATAAGAACTCCACTTGTGTAGTCTTGTAGATGTGAATTCATGTCACACGTCTGAGTAACTTTACAAAAGTTTAGAACTATTATGTTAACACAGCAAAGAGACAACATCTTAATTTGTAAAGTCAAATGTATTTATCCTTTTCTTGCTATTCTCTTTCTTTTTAAAGTCAAAAGGATAGTCTGTCATCATTACAAATTTGGATAATTCCATATTTGCATAATTTTAACTTTTAATGCATTCCAAAAAAATGATGACACTGAATCAAAGATTTATTTTACAGCTTGAAAGATTGATTTCCAACAATGGCTAATAGGTAATTATGAACAGGAGGTTGTCTTGACTTTATTTGGTCTGAAGCCATGACAGTTCCTAGGATCTAGAGTCAATGTGGACCGTCATTTGACTGTGGAACATGAAAAGGATTGGTGATGGAGGACCCTGAACAGTTGCTGACGGATTGACCCAATCCTGTTATCAGGCCACTATTTGAATGGATTACGAGCTTCTTCTCCCAACCTGAGCATGACACATATGAAATTCCTCTGCGTGCTGTTTTAAGGTGGAGACTGTGCTGCGGAAGATCAACAGGTAGAAATCTCACCTGTGGCCACACTCCCAAAACAAATGGTGCGTGTATCTTTACCGTCGATTCAGTAATATTTGTTGTTTTGTGATTTACTGGTTGATAGAGTTGTAACTTCTGTGACTTCCTCAATCAGTGAATGAGAGAGAGCAAAGGAATCAGGAAATATTATGGATTTGCTGTGCTAATTTCTTTGCTTGTGAAATTGTTGAATTTAATTACAAAGAATAAAATATTTTCTGAGTTTGAAAACAAGAATGATAAGGGGCACAGTTATTTTCAAAGTTCAGGTCAGCACCCTTCCTTAGGTACCTTTAACATATAAAAAGAAATACTGAAAAATATTTCATTTAGGACCATTATGAATTTTATAAATTTATTTAACAGGGAGCGGTATTCCAAATTAAAACTCTAGTCATCTAATGGTTAATCATATCTTCTTTTCCAAAACTGTGCATAACTGATCAGTCGATGTAATGCTGGTATTCAAGGAATTCAATGTGAACTCTTAGCTTTATTTCATTGGTGGTTGAGAAACACAGATCAAAAATTTCAGAGGATGGGAGCCATGAAACAGATTGTAAAATTTTTTGCCTCTTGCAATGTAAAAACAGATCCAAGCTCTGGAGCAGAATGACATGTGCTGGTGTTTCTTCTTCGAGAAGGTGCACAGGGAGACCTCTGTGATTAGCAGCCTGAAGAAAGAAGACGGATTGGTAACATCATCTCATTTTGACATCCTAAGGATCAGAAAATCTTTTTAGGCCAGGTTACATAACATGAAGCCCACAAGCAGCACAACATCCCAATTGTTTCTGTCCTCTATCACAGCAGCCTTTGATGACAGTGCATGATAGAGTCTGGATCTATTGTTATCTCTGGATGATCTCGCCATGGCCCTCAAGTCCTTTGAGAAGAATAAAACACCTGAAAGTGACGGTTTACCAGCTGAGTTGTATCCAGCTTGGCATATGACAGTATGCTTCTGGCAGGTAGCAAGTGTGAATCATGAAGAAAGGTATCATCACCCTCATCTACAAGCAGAAGAGAGAGAGTGAGGAATTTAGAAATTGGTGACCAATCTCACTGTTGAATGTGGATTATAAAATTCTGTCTAACATCATCACCAACAACGTCAGGTCTGTTCTGGGATCTGTGATTCACCCAAACAAACCCTGTCCTGTAATGGTAAGAAGATCACTGAGGACATCTTGCTCCTCAGAGATCTAATCAGCTATATGCAGGACAGGGAGTGCAGATACCTGCCTCATCAGCCTGGACCAGGAGCAAGCCTTCGACAGGATACTGCACTCCTACATGAGGGATGTCACTCTCCAAAATGGGCTTTGGGGACAGAATCCCAATGGGATCCAACTGCTTTATACCAACATCAGTAGTGATGTCTGAATCAATGGTTGGGAATCAGAAAACCTCCAGATCAGATCTGGAGTCAGTCAGGGCTGCCCACTCTCTCCTACTTTGTTTGTGTGTTGCACAGAGCCTTTTGCAAAATTCATTATGCAGGATATGAGCCTGAGAGAGGTGACGCAGGCAACGGAGACCTGCAGGTCAAAGCCTCCCTGAGACAAGAGTGTGGGCATGTTCTTTGGGAACTGGGCTGACTGATCCTTTATCCCTATCACTTTCAGGTCAGATTATCTGAAGATGCTGGGTATATGGTTCAGAGGGGCTGATGCGTGTGCCGAAACTTGGGAGGAACGTATCGCCAAAGTGATGCAGTGATGGGCAGACAGGAACACTGGTCCCTCTCCATTGCAGGTAAAAAGCTGGTCATCAAGTGTTAGGAACTGTATCAGTACAGAAAGATTTTTCATGAATAAAGTATATTTTAGCAACAAAAAAGTTAAAAAGCCAAACCATATGTTTACAATAATTCGAATGTAATATTGCTAGGTATCCAGGTTTAGAAATATGATAAATAAGCATAAATAACCTTTTAAAATAAGCAGAAGATTAAGTAGCTGAACACTAAAAGGATGCACGAGAAATACTTTATTTACTTAATGATCCACATACTACCAATGCGATAAATCTATGAATTAGAAAGAAGGGTTTGCATTTGTATAATATCTTCCATGACTTCAGGACATCCTGAAGCACTTCATACCCATTGAAATAGTTTTAAGACCGATCACTGTTGTAACAGATGGAAACATGGTAAAATTGTTATTGATAATGCTTTGAGTAACTGGATGCTTAACTAGGATATTTAGTTGCTTATCTCAGTTACTATTCTTCATCAGTGTGAAGAAATGTGTGGCAGGTAAAACAAAAATGTAGAATATTTCTTCAATGGTTAAAAGGTTGGAAAGTTTGGAGCCCCAAAGGGACTTGGTGTCCTTGATAATGAATCACTTAAAGTTACATACTGGTACAGAGAGCAATTGTGTTGTGGGGTGCCCGTCACTGAGCAGCACAAAATGCCTGATGGCTGCCCAGGGTTAATGCAACAGAACATGCCTGACTGTAGTTAGAATGTTTGGGAAAATATTTGCTTCATAGTCTTCGCAAGTAGAATAATAATAACTCTGTATAATCAAGGTTACTTAAATGAAATAGAATGTGCAGCTCCAACTGCTTACATAGATCAGAACATTTCACACAATTAGTTGTTTCTCTTGAATTACGTAATCAATTTAACACAATATTAAGAGCGGGTTTATTCTTCAGATAATTGTAAGTAGTTATAGGTCCACATTTATATGAAAAAAAAACACTAAAAGCTTTAGTAGAAAAGATTTAAGCCACTTTCAGACAATAAAAGTGCCCCTCCCCCTTATCATTACAGGGAGAAATGAATGCAGAGATTAGCAGACATTGGAATGTGGATTGAATGAACACATTAAGCTAAAGAATTCTAACATTAGGTGTAACACTATTCGAACTGATCAAAAATCAATATTCTTTTGTATTTCCTGTAATGAGGAATTTAAAGGTTCCTGAAGTGATAGGCAGGTGTCCAATTAATTGACAGCTAACATGGTGCAGCTGGCAAATGTTACTTGAATACAGTATCCATTGTGAAAAGCCTCAAGAAGGAAGATAAAAAAGTCTGGGAAAATATGAAGGACCGGGGTGGACCACAAGCCTGTCCATCTGTTTGTTATACAGTGACATGATTAGCTTAATTGGAAATACACTGAAATTGCTGATGCAAGGTTGAGCTGTGTAAGATGCTGTATGATAGAGTCAATCACAGAAGGATAACACAGCACTGCTGACCAATAGTAATCAAGGGCGGGGGTGGAAAATCTAAATTTAAACTGTGTAAATTAAGACAATCTGAAACTGTTGTGTGCCTTATTGCTCTGAGAAATTAAGCTGTAAATTGCAATAAACATTACCTGACACCTACCACCGTACTCAGACTCTCATTAGAAAATATGATATCTAACAAAATGCAAAGTCAAGCAGTAAGTTAGCTTTTATTACAGGAGGATTTAAATTTAGGATTAAAGATGTTTTAGTCCAGATACACAGAGCATACAAAATTCTACAGGGCTTAACTGGGTAAATGCAGGAAGGATTGTTTCCCTTGGATGGTTTTGAAAAGATTGATATCCCTATGTCGAATTAGGCAGCAAAAACCTTTCAAAGATTTACAAAGGTGTTTCATTAATCTTTAATTTGGCACAAACAGCAGTTTCTATGTTTCCTTTCTGGATCCTTTTCCAGTGACGATGTTAAGCCACCACTAGCCTACTGCTCATATTTCTTATGTACTTTGGCTATGTACCTAAATGCTCAGGCAAGGCAATCCAGTTTACTGTTACAACAGGAAGGTTCTAAATCTCTCTGGTTTTGCTCATTTCACAGAATCACAGAATCACAGAATCCATACAGTGTGGAAACAAGCCCTTCGGCCCAACAAGTCCACACCGAACCGCAGAGCATCCCACCCAGACCCATCCCCCAAAACCCACCTCATCTACACATCCCTGAACACTACGGGCAATTTATTTGTTGAGACCTGTTGTGAGAAAAGGTTGACAACTACTGTTCAGTGGCAGAACTGGGAGAGAAATAATTTTAGCAATACTCACAATTTTAACTGTAGAAAAACTAAAAACTGTAAGTTGCTGTTTCTAAGTACTTGTACTACCGTACCATCGACTCCTTAAGGCACTAATGTAGAAGTGCGGGTTCACGGGTGCCAACTGTTCTCCAGTACTTAGATATGAGGGCATAATTCATATGTGAACCTAAATTATGATTACTACATGCATATTTGTCCATTGTAATGACAGATACCCCTGTATCTAGACTGGGGTTTAGTTTTATCCTGTCCCAAAATTCTATTAGTTGTGATTACTTTACCGAACACAGACTTAGCTCCAGGTCAAGCACAATTCTATTGTGCAATTTGAAGATTTTGCAAATACAATGATCAAATCCTGACGTTCAAACACTGAGACAGTTTCCAATCTAAGGCTGCAAGAATTGAATGGGGATGTTGGGCCAACTGGATTTCTCTGTGGGAACTTACATGGACTTGAGGGGCTGAATGGTCTTATTTCTGCACTGTAAAAGATGCCGTCTATGCCTCTGTATTAGGTTGTGATCCTTGACTACATAGGGTATTTTGAGCCACTCAAAAAATGTGTCAAAGCCAAGGTCTGCCACTATTATCAGATAGGGCAATGTAGTGGCACAGTGATTAAGCACTAGAGACCGGGGTTCCATTCCAGCCTTTGGTGACTATCCATATGGAGTTTGCATATTCTTTCCATGTGTGTGGATTTCTGCTGGGTGCTCTGGTTTCCTCTCATAGTCCAAAAATGTACAGATTAGGTGGTTCAGGCATGCTAAATTGCCCTGTGATGTGCCGGCTAGATGGATTAGCCATGGTTAATTAGGGTTAGAACATAGAACATAGAACATAGAACATAGAACAGTACAGCACAGTACAGGCCCTTCGGCCCACGATGTTGTGCTGAACTTTTACCTGAAACCTAAGGTCTATCTAACCTCCACCACTACATTATACTATCATCCATATGCCTATCTAATAGCCACTTAAATGCCCCTAATGAGGCCAACTCAACTACCCTCTCTGGCAATGCATTCCATGCCCCTACCACTCTCTGAGTAAAGAACCTACCTCTGACGTGTCCCCGATATCTACCTCCTTTCACTTTAAAACTATGTCCCCTCATAAAAGCTACCTCCACCCTAGGAAAAAGTGTCTGGCTGTCTACTCTATCTATACCTCTGATTATTTTGTACACCTCTATCAAGTCATTTCTCATCCTTCGTCGTTCTAAAGAGAAAAGCCCTAGCTCTCTCAACCTTTCCTTGTAGGACCTTCCCTCCATTCCAGGCAACATCCTGGTAAATCTCCTCTACACCTTTTCCAAAGCTTCCACATCTTTCCTGTAAAGAGGTGACCAGAATTGGACACAATACTCCAGATGTTCTCGAACCAGGCTTTTGTATAGCTGGAGCATAACTTCACGGCTCTTGAACTCAATCCCTCTATTAATGAAAGCTAACACACCATACACCTTCTTAACAAATCTATCCACCTGGGTGGCAGCTTTCAGGGAACTGTGAACATGAACCCCAAGATCCTTCTGCTCCTCTACACTGCCAATAATCTTTCCGTTAACCCTCTATTCTGCTTTCAAGTTTGTCCTTCCAAAATGAATCACCCCACACTTTTCAGGGTTGAACTCTATAGGGATTGGGTGGGATGCCCTTTGGTGGTTGGTGTGAACTCAGTGCTTGCTCCACATTGCAGGGATTCTATAATTTTTAATAAATACTTCTTTTCTAGGCGCAGTGGGGGATCTGCTTCACTCACATAATTACTTTATTGTTGTATTTATTTGATATTTATATCAATTTTAATTTTAAATGGCTTGAATCTATTGTTAGATAATAAAGCCTGTTATGACCAGATCCCAGATGAAGATCCACAATTCATTATAGTTCCACATAGAGCACACAAAACTGTTAAATACTCAATGAGGAGGGTTGAATTGGTTCTCCTTCTTTATTCACTCACCTCCTTGGTTAGTTGCAAAAAGATTCATTTGTGAAAGGATCCTTTCCTTTGTCAATATCTTTCACCCAGGCTGAAATGAACTTGATTAAAAGGAACCAATTTAATCAGGCTTCCCCGAGTTTCTAAAAAATTGTGCATTTCTTAATTACTATGTTGAAGAAGACTTACGCACATATTAGAAATAAGAAGTGAGTCCAAAAAGGTAAAAGTAAGCAAAAATGAGAGGTGTATCAGTTCCTGAATTATTCTTGTAGCATGAATAGTTGAATGTTGCAGCGGAAGTTACCAGTAGTGCTCATGGTGAACTGTAGACTGCAGTTGAACTGTTAGCTACACAGTACTTAGATTTGCAGATTGTTTGAGATTCTGTAGTTTTGAGTCATCTTGATCGCATGTGAATTTCATCATTTAGGGTAAGGGAGTCCTATTTTTGTCCTATTTCCTCTACAGCACTCAGAGTGATTGAGTGTCTTTATCTGCAATGGAGGGGTAACTAATGAATAGTCTTTTGACTTTAATTGTCACAATACACTAGCACTTGAACCCAGGCTAGTATACTTGACAGCATTCAGTCCCACCAATACAACCAGTAGAATTGAACCTGAATTTTCTAAACCTTATCCTTCTATATTCTTCAAAGGGAAAACATAAAATGTATCTACAATATGGGACATACTCTAATGGGAGTTGGGGGCCTGCTGTTGAACTGTTGTCAGTCCGTTGCTATCTTTGTAGTCAGGAAGGATCACAGTCTAGTGTGTTTGAATAAAAACCAAAAGAATTGTGGATGCTAGAAACCAGGAACAAAAACAAAGTTGCTGGAAAAGCTCAGCAGGTCTGGCAGCATCTGTGAAGGAGAAAGCAGAGTTAACATTTCGGGTCCGGTGATCCTTCCTCAGAACTGAGGTGTAGAGCTGGATGAACACAGCAGGCCAAGCAGCATCAGAGGAGCAGGAAGGCTGACGTTTCGGGTCTAGACCCTTCTTCGG
>JAHRHZ010000013.1:2492306-2529407 GCA_024137785.1 Ginglymostoma cirratum
CCGAAGAAGGGTCTAGACCCGAAACGTCAGCCTTCCTGCTCCTCTGATGCTGCTTGGCCTGCTGTGTTCATCCAGCTCTACACCTTGTTATCTCAGATTCTCCAGCATCCTCAGTTCCTACTGTCTCAGAACTGAAGACCTAGTTCTGAGGAAGGGTCACCAGACCTGAAACGTTATCTCTGTTTTCTCCTTCACAGATGCTGCCAGACCTACTGAGCTTTTCCAGCAACTTTGTTTTTGTTCCAGTCTGTTTGAAGTTTGTTTGACACTGGATGTTACTTCAGATTGGTCCAACACAAACAGAAAGGTAAACACACAAATGCATTGATTTTGTCTCTGGAGCAGCCCTCTTAAAAAAAACAGTATTTTGAATTAAGGGCTAAAAATGGCTCTGGTATTTTGGGGTTATGACCTTTATATATAAAATTTATGAGATCATATTCAAAGAACCAGAAGACCAGGATCAGTGAGTGGCAAAAATAGCCTCTTTATTGTACATTCATAGCAGCATGATGTAAAGTGAAATAGAAATTTTCTGAAGAAGGGTCTAGGCCGAAACGTCAGCCTTCCTGCTCCTCTGATGCTGCTTGGCCTGCTGTGTTCATCCAGCTCTACACCTTGTTATCTCAGATTCTCCAGCATCTGCAGTTCCTGCTATCTCTAGAATCCCAAAACATAGCTCAAAAGTAGCTTCTTTTATACAAAATTTAAGTATTGATTAACATTCTAACACTTCAGTGTTGAGTAGTAGCCTTGTACAAAAACTTTATTGCAGTAAGTCAGAGATGCTTTAAACACTTGCTAAATGTTGGCGGTTATTGCTGAGTGTTAATGGTTATTTTGATGAGATTAGAGTGCCTGCCTGGTTTGTCCTTGCATAATTCGAAAGGTTTTGTTATTTTCAAAGTTAGAATTTCAATGTTAGAATGTTCGAAAGAATGTGTGTGTTTTAAATAAAAGTTTGGGTTCCTATCAATTTTGGCTGTCTGTGGCTTTTATTTACTATTGCCTATTTAGTTAGTTTCATTGTTGCATCTATCTGTGGGTTCTATTTACAATCATTCATTCACTCATTCATTCAGTTTTGCGGTCACATCTGTTGTAGTAGTGTTGTCAGTTTCACTCATACCCTCATTCATTCAAAGTCGCACGGTTCTGGACATAGCGCTGTTAGTGTTTTGCTCATGTAACTTTTGTTGTTAGTTTTCAGCTTTCATATGGTCCACGTGCTTGTTCAAAACTGTCACACCTACCCAAACTTTATACGTAACTGGACCTGACTTCATGTTGACCATGCCTCTTACCCTTGCAGGGCCTTTGCTGTGGTTCCTACACCAAAATTTGTCCTTGAAGTAAACTATCTTTCTCGCTTCTTGGAGTCATGTGCTCAGCATTTGTATTCCTGATGGCATTTCACCCTCCCCCACCCCAAGGTCCAGATTTAACTTGGTGCAGAATCTTCTCCACATGAGCAACTCTGCTGGACTTAACCCTGTTAGTTGCCTGAGGGCTGGTCCTATAATCAAATGGGAACTGAGACACTTTGGTATCTAGTGAAAATGTAATCTGTTTCTTTAAGCCTGGCTTCAAAGTTTGGACTGCTCTTTCTGACAAACCATTGGGTGATGGATGGTTTGGAGCTTTCCTTTTATGAAAAATTCCATTCAACTTTAGAAAAAATTCAAATTTTCTGCTGGTAAATGCTGGCTCATTATCTGCGACCAGAACTTCTGGGAGTCTCTGTATTGCAAAAAAAGCACAGTATTTTTTATCGTTGTCCCAGTGTTTGATGAATGAACTCTATGCATGTACAACCACTTTGAGCGGGCATTCACAATTACCAAGAACCTTGAACCCATGAAAGGACTAGCATAGCTGATGTGTAACTGAGTCCAGGGTTAACCTGGCCATTCACATTAATTTTGGGGAGCAGGTGGCAGTAATTTTTGACCTTGTTGGCATTCTGGGTACTGTGGCTTACGTCAGCAAATAATCCTGGCCACCAGACATAAAGTCTTGCCAACGTCTTCTTTTTAGAAAGCCCTGGATGACTCTGACAGATTTCAGCCAATATCTGACGATGGTCTTTGGGAAAATCTTGCTCCCCGTAATAATATGCCGTCCTGTATAGCGATCTGGTCTCTTTAGGTCCAAAAACGTTTCAGTTCTGGTTTGACGGCCTTTTGGTTTAGCCCATACCACCAGCTGTTTCAGTTTTTCCAGGGTTGGATCCTCCGATGTCCAAAATCTGATATTGTGAGCTGACACCAGCAGTGAGTCCAAAAAATTTAAAACTATTACAGACTGTTCCAGTGGCATACCAGCAAAGGTGCATCTGCTGGGAGAGGTGGCTCAAAACATCCACAATTGCTATTTGACCTCCTGGACAGTGTTCCAACTTGCATTAAACACACTTGGTATTAGGTCCCACATGAACCTCTAGGTGGCGCTGCCTTGTCCTCTAAGTAGACCTAGGAGAGGTTTGTGGTTGTTATTATTACAAATTTATGTCCGTAAAGGTATAGGTAGAACTTCTTGACTCCAAATATAACCACCAAACCTTCCTTCTCTACCTGGGTGTACCCTTTAAGAGTAGATGCACAAGGTGTCAGTAAGGAAGCCAAGTTATGTATGAACTTTCCATAATAATTCATCAGTCCAAGCAAAGACCTAAGCTCTGGTACAGATGTGGCAGCTGGGGCACCTTTGATTGCCCTCACTTTATCTTCCAATGGGTATAACCTGGTCTTGTCAACTCTGTAGCCCAGGCAGGTCACTAAAGGTGCCTGGACACACATTTTTCCTTCTAAGGCATTCACCCACTTGGAAGAAACATCTAAGGACTAAGTCCAAGTTTCGTAAGTGCTCCTTATTGGTCTTCCCTGTCATTAGCATGTCATCTAGCTAAATGGCGATAACAAAAACAGGAGCTGCTAGAAAAGCTCAGCAGATCTGGCAGCATCTGTGACCCTTCCTCAGAAAAGAGGAATGGTCACTGGGCCCGAAACGTTAACTCTGATTTCTCTTCACAGGTGCTGCCAGACCTGCTGAGCTTTTCCAATAACTTCTGTTTTTGTTACTGATTTACAGCATTGGCAGTTCTTTCAATTTTTAGATAAATGATGACCTGGGATAAAATTGCTGAAAAATTGCACAGGCTGATGATACCCCAAATGGCAGTCTTGTATATTGGTAAAAACCCTTATGGTATTAATGGTTGCATACTTCTTGGAATCATCATCTAACCGCAATTGCAAGTATGCATGGCTCATGTTTACCTTTGTGAAAGACAGCCCCCTGCCAGCTTCGCGTATAAATTCTCTATGAGATGGGTTGGGTATTTATGCAGCTGTGAAAATCAGTTTACAGTTCATATAAATTTCCCACAAAGACGAACCGACCCGTTGGGCTTCACAATTGGTAAGACCAGCGCTGCTATTCTGTAAACTGGATTGGTTAGATGATTCTTTCACTTTCTAGTCCCTACCTTTGTCCCTATTTTTGTCCCTACCTTTGCCTGTAAAGCAAATGGCATTGGGCAGCCTTGCAGAAGCATGGAATTGCTTCCTGGTCAACTTGCAAGTTGGCCTTAGCTCCATTGATAGCCCCTAGACCTTCCTGAAAAATGCCCAGGGATTTAATTAGGAATTTATTTAGGCAGCCATTTTCTCATCAAAAAATGTTGAACCAATCTAGGTGAATATTTCTCTACCAATTTTGCCCCATCAAGCTTGGGTCCGAGCATTTTACTACAATCAGTGGTAATTGAAGCAACTGTTTCTCATAGAGACCACAACTGAAGTTGTACACCTAATCTGTAAAGGTTCCCCAGTATAGCTTCTTAGTCTAGTCGAGGTCTTGCACAAACTTAAGTGTTGGAGAATTTTGATTAAGACTGGTTCTGCAATCACTGAAACAACTACACTGGTATTGACCTCCATTAGAACTGTGTGACCATTTAACTAGATGTTTATTTTGGTTGGAGATAGTAGGAACTGCCAATGCTGGAGTCTGAGATAACAAGGTGTCGAGTTGGATGAACGCAGCAGGCCGAGTTGGTTCTGATTTGGATGTTGCTAATCAATTTAATTGTTCCAAACCAAATGTAGGTGGATTTTCCAGGGTTTGCACTCTCCTGGATACTAGCTTGTGATTCTCTTATTCAGTTTAGATCTTGTGGGACTCTTTTACTGCCTTGAGTCCACATACCAGTAGAAACTACAATGGCTTGCTGGCCTGGTTCTTGAAGAAAATTTTAACCGTTTGGCCATGGCTTGGCTTTCGCTATGGGCTGATATAGAGTGCCTCCGTTCAGGATATGTCCTGAGTGATGCGATAACATTGCCTTGACTCAAGTGGTTTTGTTCCCCAAGCTCAACTGGACCGGTAAAGCTGTTCACTTCCATCGTAATACCCTGCAACTCATATGCTCCACTTTCCAATGATAAAGCCAGTTGCAGTATCTGTTTGAAGTCCAGTTGGGCTTCAGCTAACAGGTGCTTTTGCATAGTTACATCATTAATCCCACATTTCAAATGGTCCCTCAGCATCTCATTAAGGGTTAAATCAAAGTCTCTGCCAGTTGTCTTAACCTAGCCAAATTGCCAAGCTAAACTGATAACATCTCAGAATTGGAGGAGGCTCGGGATCGTAATATTCTTTAACTAAATCCATCAACTATTGAAAGATTTTAGTACCTGGTGCTTCTGGGAAAGTTAGGCACCTAATGTCAGAAAGACTACAGGTCCACAAGCTGTCAGGAGAATTATTCTTTGCTTTTCATCTGCCTCAATGTCATTTGCCCGCATGCTGGGATCAGTCTTCGACAGCAGGATCGAACAAGTTGAGCTTCCCAAATAATAGGCTGATGCCAGAAATGCTTACCCCAACTCAAAGATGACTGTTGGATGCACATTTCTTCAGGAACGTGCTTTTGTCTTGTTGCCACTGAAATAACTACACAGAGGTCACGATCCCATTACCAGGTCATAGTTTATTTACATGTGGAGAAGCCTTGACACTGATCCAGCTCCCTCAGCTCTAGTCCTCGAGAGAACAGGATGTCTGGCACAGAGATAACAGGAACTGCAAATGCTGGAGAATCCGAGATAACAAGCTGTAGAGCTAGACGAACATAGCAGGCCAAGCAGCATCATAGGAGCAGGAGAGCTTGAAGTTTCAGGCGTGGCGAAGGGTCTAGGCATGAAACGTCAAACTCTCCTGCTCCTAGGATGTCTGGCACTCCTGTTCTTAGCTGTCAGCCAGGTCTACAAGATTGGACCAGTTTAACAGCCCCAATCAGGGACTTCATATTCTATGCGGTCCACCTGGCTGAGATTATTGCAATCACTATAACCAGGTTATATGGTTAGTGATGTTTGCCATCAACCAGGTGAAGTACCACAGTTGTCAGGCTGCCATCAGTTTCTAGGTTTGGGTGTGTTTTAGCTCAATGACAAACACGTGATAGACACCCTTAATGCATGAACTTGTGGTGGATTTAAGGATGGGGCAGTCCTCCTAAACACTCCCCAGAAATTTTTTCCCAAATTTATCAATGGAAGAGATTTAGGTGTTGTTTGAGTCTAAATCAGATCGTTTGTGCAAAAATGTTCACATTTAGAACTATATTACGGTGGGCAAACAAGGCAGAAGTGTACAAAGCAGATTGGGCTTATTGCAATAGATGTCAACCGGAAGTATTGTAAGACTAACTTGGAGTGATAGTTCAATATTGTTTGCCTGATTCAGATGACATTTGCACTGATAAAATGGTGAAACTGTTTTACAGGTTAACTGGCAGTGAAATTTCCTGCTTAAAGATGATTTTATACAAATCGGTAAAACATCATTTCCTATTCATTAAATTCTGTTTTTCTCCTGATAGCTTGAACAGACAGTTTTACATGAAAAGCTACTCCATTGGGCCAACCAGGCAAATATGATAAACTGAGGTCAAAGTTCATATGCCTGGATTTAAACTGAAAAATCAATTTGATCTTGAAGGTGTACTTTTATCAAGGAGGATATTGAAACCTTTGATCAAAGGCCAATTTCACCGGAATATCTGAAACAAATAACATTTTTTTGTCAAAGGTTATTCACAAGTCTTTCATGGAATTTAACGAAGAGGGCACAGAAGCAGCTGGTGCCATTGCAATCATATGTTTGAATAATAAAGGAAACAAAATTTGTTATTGATCATCCTTTTCCATCAAACTCAACAAAACGCAAAGAATTTTATTTTTTGGCCAATTCTCTTCATGAGGGATGAAATGCTGACAGCATAAAGCAGCAGGTTCAAAGCTACAAATAAAAGGTATAATTTTGATGGAAAATTATTTTGCAACAATGATGCTGTGAAATCGCGTTCAAAGAACCAGACGACCAGGATCAGTGAGTGGCGAAAATAACCTCTTTATTGCACATTCACAGCAGCACATTGTAAGGCAAAATAGAATTCCAAAATCATAGCTCGAAAGCAGCCATTTTATACAGAATTCAAGCATACATTAACCTTCTAACACTTGAGTGTTAAGCAGTAGATATTGTACAAAAACTGTTTTGCAGGAAATCGGAGATGGTTTAAACGTGTGCTAAATGTTACTGGTTATTATTGAGTGTTAATGGTTATTTTAATGAGATTAGAGTGTCTGTCTGGTTTGTCCTTGCATAATTCAAATGGTGTTAGTCTTGTTATTTTCAAGATTAGAATTTTAAAGTTAGAAAAAGGTATCTTGTGTTTTTCATATAAAAGTCTGAGTTCCCAACAGTTTTGATTGTCTGTGGTTTTTATTTACTCTCGCTTGTTTAGTTAGTTTCATGGTTGCGTCCATCTGTGGGTTCTATTTACTATCATTCATTCATCCATTCGGTAACGTGGTCACACCTGTTGTAGTAGTGCTGTCAGTTTCATTCATTCAAGGTCGTGCGTGTCTGGACATTGTGACGTTAGTTTTATTAGTAATTTAAAGATTGCTTACATACGCTGATTTAAATAAGACCAACATTCCATTCAAAGATGCAGTCAAGCATGACGGCTAACAAAACTGCACAGACACTACAGGATGGAACCTTTTTGCACCCCCAAAACAAAAACAGTGTTGTTTGATATTAAAATCCAACTGAATAGCTGCTATTACCAAGTCGTTCATCTTCTCCCTCCAGTTAGCGTAGCTCCAAATATTAGTCAAAGGTGATAATTGGATAGCTCTCTTCCTTTTAAAGTTACTTCCCTGCAGAGTTTTCCTGTATATTATGTAACCAGGTACTTGTCCAAAGTTTTTAATCAGCATGTATATAAAACTTTACCCCACTAATAAAACTAACAAATGCTATGCAGAGATAAGAGATAATAGGTACTGCAGATGCTGGAGAATCCAAGATAACAAGGTGTAGAGCTGGATGAACACAGCAGGCCAAGCAGCATCAGAGGAGCCGAAAGGCTGATGTTTCGGGCCTAGACCCTTCTTCAGAAATGAGGGAGGGGAAGGGGATTCTGAAATAAATAGGGAGAGAGGGGAAGGTGGATAGAAGATGGATAGAGGAGAAGATAGGTGGAGAGGAGACAGGCAGGTCAAAGAGGCGGGGATGGAGCCAGAAAGGTGAGTGTAGTTGGGGAGTTAGGGAGGAGATAGGTCAGTCCAGGGAGGACGAACAGGTCAAGGGGGTGGGATAAGGTTAGTAGGTAGGAGATGGGGATGGGGCTTGAGGTGGGTGGAGGGGATAGTGGGAGGAAGGACAGGTTAGGGAGGCGGGGACAAGCTGTGCTGGTTTTGGGATGCGGTAGGGGGAGGGGAGATTTTGAAGCTTGTGAAGTGCACATTGATACCATTGGGCTGCAGGGTTCCCAAGCGGAATATGAGGTGCTGTTCCTGCAACCTTCAGGTGGCATCGTTGTGGCACTACAGGAGGCCCAGGATGGATATGTCGTCTGAGGAATGGGAGGGGGAGTTGAAATGGTTCACAACCGGGAGGTGCAGTTGATTAGTGCAAACCGAGTGTAAGTGTTCTGCAAAGCAGTCCCCAAGGCTCCGCTTGGTTTCCCCAATGTAGAGGAGGCCGCAACGGGAACAGCAGATACAGTATACCACATTAGCAGATGTGCAGGTGAACATTTGCTTGATGTGGAAAGTCTTCTTGGGGCCTGGGATGGGGGTGAGAGGGGAGGTGAAGGGGGAGGTGTAGCACTTGCTGCGTTTGCAGGGAAAAGTGCCGGCTGTGGTGGGGCTGGAGGTGAGTGTGGAGCGGACAAGGGAGTCCCAGAGAGAGTGGTCCCTCCGGAAAGCAGATAAGGGTGGGGAGAGAAAAATGTCTTTGGTGGTGGGGTCGGATTGCAGATGGCAGAAGTGTCGGAGGATGATGCGTTGGATTCGGATGTTGGTGGGGTGGTACGTGAGGATGAGGGGGATTCTGTTTTGGTTGTTATTGCGGGGAGGGGGCGTGAGGGATGAGTTGCGGGAAATGCGGAAGACACGGTCGAGGGCATTCTCGACCAGTGAGGTGGGCAAGTTGCGGTCCTTGAAAAACGAGGACATCCGAGATGTGCGGGAGTGGAATGCCTCATCTCGGGAGCAGATGCGGCGGAGGCGAAGGAATTGGGAATAAGGGATGGCATTATTGCAGGAAGGTGGGTGGGAGGAGGTGTATTCTAGGTAGCTGTGGGAGTCGGTGGGCTTGAAATGGATATCGGTTTCCAGGTGGTTGCCAGAAATGGAAATAGAGAGGTCCAGGAAGGAGAGAGTGGTATCAGAGATGGTCCAGGTGAACTTCAGGTTGGGGTGGAAGGTGTTGGTGAAGTGGATGAACTGTTCAAGCTCCTC
This sequence comes from Ginglymostoma cirratum, assembly GCA_024137785.1. Taxonomy (NCBI): domain Eukaryota; kingdom Metazoa; phylum Chordata; class Chondrichthyes; order Orectolobiformes; family Ginglymostomatidae; genus Ginglymostoma; species Ginglymostoma cirratum. The sequence continues at coordinate 2,501,129 of JAHRHZ010000013.1, forward strand.
GTGGGAGCATGAGGCGGCACCGATACAGTCATCAATGTAATGGAGGAAGAGGTGGGGTTTAGGGCCAGTGTAGGTACGGAAGAGGGATTGTTCCACGTAACCTACAAAGAGGCAGGCATAGCTTGGGCCCATGCGGGTAACCACGGCCACCCCCTTTGTCTGTAGGAAGTGGGATAACCCACAATAACAACCAAAACAGAATCCCCCTCATTCTCACTTACCACCCCACCAACCTCCGGATCCAATGCATCATCCTCCAACATTTCCGCCATCTGCAATCCAACCCCACCACCAAAGACATTTTTCTCTCCCCACCCTTATCTGCTTTCCGGAGGGACCACTCTCTCTGGGACTCCCTTGTCCGCTCCACACTCCCCTCCAGCCCCACCACAGCCAGCACTTTTCCCTGCAAACGCAGCAAGTGCTACACCTCCCCCTTCACCTCCCCTCTCACCCCCATCCCAGGCCCCAAGAAGACTTTCCACATCAAGCAAATGTTCACCTGCACATCTGCTAATGTGGTATACTGTATCCGCTGTTCCCGTTGCAGCCTCCTCTACATTGGGGAAACCAAACGGAGCCTTGGGGACTGCTTTGCAGAACACTTACACTCGGTTTGCACTAATCAACTGCACCTCCCGGTTGTGAACCATTTCAACTCCCCCTCCCATTCCTCAGACGACATATCCATCCTGGGCCTCCTGTAGTGCCACAACGATGCCACCTGAAGGTTGCAGGAACAGCACCTCATATTCCTCTTGGGAACCCTGCAGCCCAATGGTATCAATGTGCACTTCACAAGCTTCAAAATCTCCCCTCCCCCAACCGCATCCCAAAACCAGCACAGCTTGTCCCTGCCTCCCTAACCTGTCCTTCCTCCCACCTATCCCCTCTTCCCACCTCAAGCCTCACCCCCATCTCCTACCTACTAACCTCATCCTCCTTGACCTGTCCGTCCTCCCTGGACTGACCTATCTCCTCCCTAACTCACCACCTAAACTCACCTTCCTTGGCTCCATCCCTGCCTATTTGACCTGTCTGTCTCCTCTCCACCTATCTTCTCCTCTATCCATCTTCTATCCACCTCCCCCTCCCACCCTATTTATTTCAGAATCCCCTTCCCATCCCCCATTTCTGAAACGTCAGCCTTCCTGCTCCTCTGATGCTGCTTGGCCTGCTGTATTCATCCAGCTCTACACCTTGTTATCTCTTGTTTAAATGGGATTGTTTACATAGTGCGTTATGGATGAGTGCACCTTCAAGTGGGGTGTAACCGCAAATTGAAGTGGTTGTAACCTGATACGGTAGTGAACCCCTGAATTAGTTTGAATGGGGGCTGGCTAGTACATGGAAATCTGCAGTTAGTATTGTAACCACGAATTAATGGGTTAATGGATTAATAGACATGATTTATGGAGTTATATTAAAAGTTGTTAACACCTTTGGATTCTGATATTTCAGTGCAAAATATGACTCAGTTTCTTGATTCGTGAATGGTGACAATCTTCCAAATGGAATGATTTAAACTGCCTAAGCACAACAAATTCAACACATTTCAGCTTTCCCTGCTGGTTAAAAAAGTGCTTATATAATAATTATAGTGGTTAGGATTTCAAAATGTAAGACCTCTTTTAAAATGACAATATTTTGGATTACTCTGCTTTCATTAAATTGTCAAAACTACATTCTTAAACAGTATACCTATTACTCCAACACCATTTCAAATTTTAAAAAATTGAAATAAAATAGCAAAAAAAGCATTTTTGTCAGTGAAATAAAATTGAATTATCCAGTAATTCAAGTTACCTAATGAACAGGAGTAGGCTATTTTGAATTTTCTTTATTTAAAACATCGTCAAGTTTATTGCAAGTAATTACAATTGTATGCAGTTGTCATTTAATTGCATCAGATTTTCCTTTCTGAAAAGGACTTCCTCTCTGGGGTCAATGCCAATAGTATATTATCCTAAATACACCAAAAAAAAAGTTATAAGAAGTTCACTGCACTTTTATTCTGTTTATGACCTGTATAAAATTTGTAGAAGAAGTTTAGAGGTTTTCATTTCTACACCATTCCTGTGCGATAGTTCTAGGATAGATTGATTACCTTCCTTAATTCTTACATCTAATCAGTTTGCAGCCAAATGATAGAGCAAGCGTCCTCTTAGAAACAACTTTCAGAACAAAATTGCTCATCATAAACGTATGATGTTACTGGAATAGTAATCCAAAGCCCCAAATTGACGTTGGTGCTCATGAGTTGGAATCCCACAATGGAAGATAGTAACATTTAAATTCAATAAAAATCTGGAATTAAAATCTATTTTAACAGTAATACAACCACTGTTGATAGCCATAAAAAATCTATTTGATTCATTAATGCTCAATAGGGAAGGAAATCTATCAATATGTGGTCTGGTCTACATGCAATTCCAGGCTCACAGTCGTGGTTAACTCTTAGATGCCTTTTGAAATGGCCTCCCAGTCAATTCATGAGCGATAAATGCTAGTGCAGCCAGCAATACTCACATCTGATAAACAAATTTATCTGTTCCAAAACGAAACTCATTTGCAATAGTTTAATTTCATTCTGAATATATCATAAACACACTTTACATAAAAATTGTGTACTTTCAGACAACCAGGTTTATTTTTCACACACTCTAAAGAAGCTTAAGAGTATTGTGCTCATTTGTACCCGAGTGTATTCGAGCGAGATAGTCTCATGCTAGGTTGACTACTTTCAACACATAGGAGCAGACCATAGCTGATATGGTAATCCTCAGCTTCACTTTCCTGCCTTTTCTCAATTAGCCTTGATTATCTTACTGATTAAAAATGTATCTCAGCCGAAACCACCCACCCTCGACAGCCTTCTGCGGTAAAGAATTCCCCAAATTCACCACTCTCAGAAGAAATTCCTTCTTGTCTGTCTTAAAAGTGCAGCCTTTTATTCTGAGATTTTTGTCTTCTGGTCCTCAACTTTCCCATGAGGGACAGCAACCTTTCAGCATCTACCCCGTCAAGTCCCCTAGGTATGTATCAACAAGTTACGCTTCATTCTTCTAAATGCCAATAAATACAAGCCCGACTTACCCAACCTCTTTTCATAAAACAATCCGTCCATACCTGGCATCAACCTAGTGAATCTCCTCTAGACTGCCTCCAGTGCCAGTTTACTTTTCCCTGGATAAGGGGCCCAAAACTGTTTTCAGTATTTCAGCTGTGTTATGACTAATGCCTTGCATAGTTTTAGCAAAACGTCTCAAACTGTTAAGCCTAACCAGTTTGTTACCAGAATAATAAAGCAACTCATAACTTTAAAGTAAATTCCCCGAGCCTGTTTGTGCACAAATCCTGTTGCTCCCATTCATTCATGACACAGTGACATATACAGAAAAGACAAAAAAAAGTCGTTCATTTTGTTTCATGTTTTAAAGGAAGGCAATTGGTGACAGTTTGTAAATGGATAAAACATAAGAAAGAAAGGAAGGCTTATTTTTGTCTCTGCAGTATGCAAACAATTGATCTTACAGAACAGTTACTGAACAGAAATATGTGCTAAAATTTCAGCAATATTGGCTGAATCTTGTGGTCTGACTGGCAGCAGGAGAGAAGGCAAATGTGTGGAAAGTGCTTTCAGATGTTAACCAATGGGAACCTATTTTTATTGCATGAGCATATTAAGAACACTTGTTAAAACACCATTTTGCCATTTAAAAAAAAGTCCTATTCCAGCAACGTGAGACACTTACTTTTCAATTCATTGTTAGTTACGGGTGGAGTAGGTGTACCTGCAGGATGATCAAGATGCTTTGTCCCCTTCTTGCCTAGCTGTTGCTGTATAGAGCCATGGCCAGTGACAGAATACAGGTCTGATCTCTTCATAGATAAAGACATACATTCACATACTTGCACCTTGCACTCAGGAATTGGATGGACTCCTCTACCAAAGCATAGCATTTGGCATCTCTGACAGTTGTTCCCCTGCTTGTCTCTGCATTGCCATCAGGATTCTCATGGGTGATTGCAGAGCTGTATTGCTTGATATCCTTCCAAGCCAACTTGCAGTGGTTACAACATACCACGTATCTTTGTGGAGCACAGGAGGGTCAGTGATTTTTGTTTATTCTCACTGAGCTGAGCTTGTGAACTACACAGTTGCTAATCTCCACTGTGACTTCTGTCCAGTTATCCTGGTCAGGAGCGAGGGGCTCCTGCTGCCATCAATGAACAAAAAAACACCCCATTGTCCTCAAGTGGCCTGGAAGAGAACTTGCAAGGAGGCATCACTAAACTGTTGTACTAAACATTGTCCGTTCTCAGACATCACTACAGAATAACAGGTGGTAATAGCAGTTGAGATTATCTAAGGGAGATCAGGCAGGAAGATTCTAGCAGCAGTGACAGACTGATTCTCTCCACTCAAATAGTTTAAAGCTGCTGACTTGTAGGGAATGTATGCCTGTCTGGGTAAGCCTTAAAAATGGCATCTAGACCTTTGACCCTGTGAGGTATTGGTGGCGTCATCAACTCCCTGCCTGCCACCACCACATGATTGGCTGTGTACCTTATTAATAAATATCTAATTGGCTGTCTACCACATAATTGCACATGGCCAGCTGTCCCACATACAAACGAGTGAGCAGTCCCTAACTGAAATAGTACACTTTGATCTTCAGAATACTTTTGATAAAGTCCCCATCGCATGTTGGATGGAAAAATTAAAGCACATGGGACAGGAGGTAATGATTGGCTAACAGACAAAAAAACAGAGTTGGAATAAATGTGTCATTGTATATTGGCAGGCTGTTACTAGTGGGGTACCGCAAGGATCAGTACTAGGGCCCCAGCTAGTCACAATATGTGTTTGGATGTGAGGTTGGACATAGTGAGCATACATAATATTTCCAGGTTTGTGGTGACACAAAGTGAAGTGGGAATGTGTGTTGTGAGGAAGATAAAAAAGAGGCTTTAAAAGAATTTGACAGACTTATTGAGGGGGAAAGAACATGACTGAGGACCTGTAATGTGAAAAATATAAGGTTCTCCATTTTGGGAGGTGTAACAAGCAAACAGTATTTCTTAAATAATGGGAGATTAGACACTGTCCTCACCAATAATTCACTGAAGACTAACATGCAGCTGTACAAGCAATTAAGAAGGCAACTCGTATGCTAACTTTTACTGCAAGATGATTTGAGTACAGAAGCTCCAAGTCTTGCAACAGTTGTAGACATCTTTGGTTATAAGACACCTGGACTATTGTGTGCAGTTTTGGACTCCTCACTTTAGGAGGAATATTATTGCCATGGAGGGAGCATATCAAAGTTTCATCAGACTTGGTTCTAGGATAGTGATACTGTCCTATGAAAAGAGTTTGGGGAGATGAAGTAGATATTGCTGTTTCCCCAGGCTACAGAATATTGAACTAGGGGCCACAGATTCAAAATAAAGGGAAGCCACTTACCAGTGAGCACAGTTTTTTTTTTAACTCAGAGGATTGTGAACATTTGGAATTCTCCATCCACAGAAGGTTGTGGTAGTTCAGTCATCGGGAATATTTACAGTTTGACATATTTCTAAATGCCAAGTAATAAAATGATATGGGGATAGTGTGGGAAAAAAAAATTGAAAAGACATCAGCCATGATCAGAGTGAATGTTGGAGCAAGATAAACAGGCTGAATGACCTACACTGCTCCTTTATTTCTATACTCAAAACAGGATTTCTAAATTGGAAGAGTGTTCACAAGAACATAGCAATTAGAAGCAGAATAGGCCTTTGAATTTGCTTTGCCGTTTGATAGAATCACCTGAGAAGGCTTATACAGTAGTAAGGTCATACCCGTTTGCCTTAACAATGCCCGAGCAACCTTTCAGAGGCAGACAAAGCAGTCAATAAATGGATTCAACAATTGGGCAGCGAGCCTAGATAACATACAGTATCAAAAATAAAATCACATATAATGTGGACAGAGAAATGTTAACACCTTTTATTAAACTAAAGGCCATTCTGGGAAATAAACCCATACTATCAGTCCTAGTATTAAACCTTTTTACAGTGGCCATCAACATCAACAATTTAGGGCAGGGGTATCCTACTCCAGGAACATGGTTTTAGAAATGAGAGTCCAATTGGGTATTTTTCAAAATGTAGGAACAAATTACTGCAGATGCTGGAATCTGTACTGAAAACAACAAATTCTGAAGATCATAGCAGGTCAGACAGCATCCATGGAGCTCAACAACAGTCAAGTTATTTGACAGTAAAGAAAGAAATCTTGACTCTCCAATTAGCTCTCCAGCATTTTGGTTTGGCAATATCTTGAAAAGTATAAAATAGGCAATGTTACACTGGCATTTGCTCCTGCAGCATTTAACCTGAGAAATACAAAAAAAATCACATTGCAGGAGAGACCAATGTCATTACAAATGCTATATCTCAACTGCTGACCTCCAGATGCAGCAAGAATCTGGCATTGCACCTGCTGGTTGAATTTTTGACTTTCAAGAGAGTGACTGAGAAAATGAATGTATACCTTTTTACTTTTTCAAGAAACCTGTTTAAAGGTAAAATGAAATAGAATTCAGTTTTTCCTGCCACCTGGTGGAATGTTATGCCCTCAAGGCATGAAGAGAGATCATAATTTTTAAACTATTTGCTTATTTATTTTATAAAATGGATGCTTGCTAGACATAAAATGTCTGCTGTCAATCACAAAATAGGCATTATGATGTTTAGGATGTTCTAGCAATTGTCAGTATAACCCAATTTATGAATAACAGACAATGTGTCTATGCCAGCCAAAGCTCATTGTGTGGGCGTGGTGTTATTGGCCCCACAACACAATCAATTATCTCTTAGAACACAATGATTTTGACCAGAGATATCAAATCTACCCAAACACTTAAGTAACTTGTCCAGAACTGTGTCATGTGACTGAAACTCCTGATGTCTGGAGCAAGTTTAATTGCAAGTTCTGGTCTGCCTTTGTCTGCAAAAATCTCCACATGTCAGTTTGGGGAAAGTTATTCTGCTGTAACCAACAGTCACGAACATTGGTCATGGTTAATAGTGATCTCCATTCCCAATAATTGATCTGTTGAGAAACAAACCTCACACCCAGGTTCAGCTCCAGCCTGCTTCTAGCCTCAACCTCTCTGCTCTAAAATTGATTTATGGGAAGAATTTTACATTTACCTGAAAACTGATTTAATTCCCAGTCTGCAAAAATCATAGTGCTACATCTTTAATTGCACCCACCTGCATCTGAGCTCCTACATTAAGGAAGTTTGCCAGACCAACAAACTGCAAGTGCCTTCACTGGAAATTGTCTCATTGAATGTTCATACACATGAATTATTGTCAATACATTTTTAAAGTTAATTGCAATTTGTTTTTCATATTTTCTTATCTTTTTTCATTGTATGCTCATGAGTATGTACATTTTGCAAAAATTATCCTTCAGGTATGAATCCATGAATAAACTATCCTTCAGCTTTAGTCCTAAAAAGCAGGTAATTTAATAATTAGGGAATCACAACACAAACTGGAGGAAAAACATCTCTGCTCCTCTCACCCACTCTAACCCGTCTCCTTCTAAAGTTGCTGCACTTTGCTCAACTTTGTCGTCAAACCCGCTGACAAGGGTGGTGCCGTTGTTGTCTGGTGCACTGATCTGCACCTTGAAGATGCTCAATGCCAACTCTCAAATACTTCTTCATACCTCCCTCGGACTATGACCCCACAAGCCATTTTTGCCAGGACTATCACCAACCTCATTACCTCCAGAGATCTTCCCCCCACTCCCTCAAACGTTATGGACTCGCAACCCCAGACAGCCTCCTTCCTCCTTCCCAAAACCCAAAAATCGGACTGACTCAGTAGGCCCATTGTATCCACCTGTTCTTGCCCCACCAAGCTCATTTCCTTGATTCCATCCTCTCTCCATTTGCCCATTTAAATCTGCAATTCCTCTGATGCCCTCCGCCATGTTGAAAATTTCCAGTTCTCTGGCCCTAACTGCATCCTCTTCAACATGGAGATCCAATCCATCTCTACCTCCATTCCCTATCAGGATGGTCTGAGAGTTCTTGGCTTCTTCCTTGACCAGAGGCCTGAACAATCCCCATCCACCACCACTCTCTTCCGCTTGGCTGAACTTGTTCTCTCATTGAACAATTTCTTCTTTAATTCATCTCACTTCTGCCAAATCAAAGGAGTGGCTATGGGTACCTGCATGGGTCCCAGTTATGCATGTTTTTTTGTGGAGTATGTGGTACAATCCTCGTTTCAGTCTTACACTGGCCCCTCCCACAACTCTTTTTTTGGTGCATCAATGACTGTTTCAGTGCCACCTCACGTTCCTGCCTGTACCTTGAAAAATTTGTTAATTTTGCCTCCAATTTCCACACCTCTACAACTTACACTACGTCCATCGTCGACACTTTCTTTCTGTTCCTTGAACTCTCTGTCTCTATTTTGGGGAGTAAACTGTCCACTGCCTTCCACTATAAAGCTACAGACTCCCATAGCTAACTTCACGTCAGCTCTTCACACTCCACACCATTGTTAACCATGACCATCCCATTCTCCCAGTTCCTTCCCCTATGTCTTATCTTTTCAGATGGTGCCACCTTCTAAAACAATGCTGCTGACATGGCTCCCTTCTTCCATAACCGTGGATTCTGCCCACTGTAGTTGACAGGGCCCCCAACCACATCTGACCTATCACCTGTGCTTCCACCCTTTCCCCTTCCCATCACTCAGAACAGTGCGATCGTGTACCCCTTGTCGTCAGATTTCATCCTATTAGTCTCCGCATTGAAAGGCACATCCTCTGCCAATTTAGACACTTCCAGTAAAATGCCACCACCAAACACATCTTCTCCTCCCGTTGGGATTTTGCAGGAACTCTTCTCTCCAGGACACCCTCGTCCATTTCTCGATGACAGCCAACAATACCCACCCCTCTTCCCATTGCACCTTCGCATGTAACCGCAGAAGGTGCTATACCTGTCCCTTCACCTCTTCCCCGCTCACCATCTAAGAGCCTGAACTGTCTTTCCAGGTGAAGCACCATTTCTCCTGTACCTCCTCCAATCTAGTCTTTTGCATTCGCTGCATCCAATGTGGCCTATTCTACAAAGGTGCGACCAATGCAGACTGGTTGATGACTTTGCAGAACACGTCCTGTCCGTGCACAAACATGACCCCGACCTTCCCGTAGCCGGTCATTTTAACACAGCATCCTGCTCACATTCTCACTTATCTGTCCTCAGCATGCTGCAGTGTTCTAGCGAATCACAGTGCAAACTGGAAGAACAACATTTAATCTTCAGGCGAGGCACTTCAAACCTTCTGGACTTGATTTTGAATTCAACACCTCTAGATTGTGAACTTGGGAGTGGGAGAGTTACCCAGATGCTTTGTTTCAGGAGGCGGTTACACCTAACAGGTTAAGTACCTCAAATTTGGTCAGTGGTCAGGGCCAGCAGGGTGTGACTACAAATGAGGCAGGTAGAGGGATCCTGTATTCTGGAACAGAGGAGCCTCAGGTCTTGACTTTGTCCAACAAGTGTGAGGATGTGGATGAGGATCAAGGCTATAACAAGGATGAGCCAGCTGACCACAGTGGTACATGAGGTCATTCAAGAGGGGGGAGCAAAAAGACATGTGGTAGTTGTCAGGGATTCTATAATTAGGGAAATAGATAGTGTGCTTTGTAAGCAGGATCGAGAGTCCCCCATGGATTGCTGTCTGCCTGGTGCCAGGTTGAGGGACATCTCTGACCGGCTTGAAAGGATATTGGAGAGGGAGAGGGAGGATCCAGTTATTCTGGTCCAAGTCGGGACAAACAACATAGGCAAGACAAAGAAACAGGACCTGTTTGGGAATTATCAGGAATGAGGATCTAAATTAAAGAACAGGTCCTCAAGGATTATAATCTCCAGATTACTACCCAAGCCACGTGCAAATTGGCATAGGGAAGTGAGAATTAGGGAAGTAAACACTTGTCTAAAGGAGCGGTGCCAGTCACAGGGGTTCCATTTTGATGGGGCACTGGCATCAGTATTGGAACAAGAGGGATCTGTACCATTGGGACGGTGTCCACCTGAACTGAGCTGGGACCGATGTTCTAGCGAAAAGGGTAAATAGTGTGGTCAATAGGACTTTAAACTAGAAAGTTGGGGGGGTGCGGGCGGAGGGTAGAACTCCAAAAAGTATAATGGCCAATGGAAAGCAAACCAGCAAGTTAACATCTGTGGGGGTGGATTCAACTGCATGGAAAAGTATGAAAAAAATGAAAAGAAAGGAGAATTCAAGAGGGGTTATTAAAGTCTCCAGACACAAAATAGGACAGAGTGTGTGAAAAGGGTTAGGAATCTAACTTCAAGCATATCAGATAAAGGGATGACAATGAGAAGAAAGACGGTAAATACAGGTACTGAAGGTATCTGAATGCAGACAGTATACAACATAAGGTAAATGAGCTTGTGGCACAGATTGAAATTGGCAGGTATGATGTGGTGGGCATCATGGAGACATGGCTGCAAGGGGATCAGAACTGTGGGCTAAATATCCAAGGATATATATCCTATTGAAAATACAGACGTTGGGCAGAGCGGGTGACGTTGCCTTATTAGTAAGAAATTAAATTAAATTGATAGCAAGAAACAACTTAGGATCAGGTGATGTAGAACCTGTGTGGGCGGAGTTGAGGAACCGCAAAGGTGAAAATAAACGATACTTGGAGTTATGTACAGGCCTCCAAACAGTAGTCAGGATGTGGGGCACAAGATACACCAAGAGATAGAAAAGATGTGTAAGAAAGGCAAGGTTACAGTGATCATGGGTGATTTCAATATGTAGGTGGAGTGGGAAGATCAGATTGTTGGTGGATCGCAAGAAAAGGAATTGGTGGAATGTCTAAGAGATGGCTTTTTGGAGCAGCTTGTGGTGGAGCCCATTAGGGAACAGGCAATCTGGATTTAGTGATGTGCAATGAGGTAGACTTGATGAGGGAGCTTAAGGTGCAGGAACCCTTAAGAAGGCAGTGACCATAATATGATAGAATTTACTCTTCAATTTCAGAGGGAGAAATTGGAATCAGATGTAACAGTATTACAATTGAATAAAGGCAACTTCAGAAGCATAAAGGAGGAGCTGGCCAGAAATGACTAGGAGACAAGCCTAGCAGGAAAGACAATGGAACAGCAATGGCTGAAGTTTCTGGGAGTAATTCAGGAGACACTGCAAAAATTCATCTCCAGGAAAAAGAATCATACTAAAGGGAGGATGAGGCAATCATGGCTGACAAGGGAAGTCAGGGGTGGCATAAAAGCAAAAGGGAATGCCTGGTAGTCTTGGCCCTGTGGCGTGGTCTTCCAGCATGGCAGTTTTGTCCTGGTGTTGAGGTCTTGTTGTGAACCAATCAATGCTTCTGGCCTAGTGTTCCAACAGCCTGGTGTGGCGTCTTCATCCAGGTTGATTGTCTTTTCCTGGAGACATTTTCTTCGGCAGATGCATTTGGCCCAGTGTTCCGACAGCCCGGCGTGGCATTTTTCATCCAGGGTGGTGGTCTTGTCCCAGTGGTGGTTACCTTCAGCAGAGGCTTTCAGCCCAGTTTTTCCGTTAGCCCGGCATGTCGGTTTTGTCCCAGCATGGCATTGCCATCGCCATCATGGATTGATGGTCTAATTCCAGCTGCATGTTTCATCGTTTGATAGGCTTCCTCTGAAACCAGGAGCTGTTAAATAGACTATGATGAACTTTAGTCTTAAATTTACTTTTTATTGTTACTTATGAATTTACTTATAACTTCTGTCATTAATACAGGCACCATGGTAAAGCGACTTGTAACACTTTTCATTGTATTTTTCTTGCAAAAGTACACAGACAATAAATTCTAAATACATGTGCAAATTCATGGAAAGAAAAACCAATAATGTGGTGAAGGGCCATGGGAAGCCAAGGGTTTGGGAAGCCTATAAAGACCAGCAGACGACAACTGAAAAAGAAATAAGGAAGGAGAAGATTAAATATGAGGGTAACCTAGCCAGAAATATAAAAGAAGATTCCAAGAGTTTCTTTAGGTATATAAAGAGCAAAAGAGAAGCAAAGTAGACATTGGTCTGCTGGAAAATGATGCTGGAGAAGTAGTAATGGGGAACAAAGATATGTAGGAAGAACCGAATAAATACTTTGTATCAGTCTTCACGGTGGAAGACACAAGTAACATCCCAAAAATTCAAGATAGTCAGGGGGCAGAGGTGAGAATGGCGACCATCACCAAGACGGTGCTAGAAAAACTGAATGATCTGAGGGTGGATAAATCACCTGGACCACATGGACTACACCCCAGAGTTCTGAAGGAGATAGCTGAAGAGAGAGTGGAAACATTAGCACTAATCTTTCAGGAATCACTGTAGTCAAAGAGGGTCCCAGAGGACTGGACTATCACAAAGATAACCATCCTTGTTAAGAAGGGAGTAAGGCAAAAGACAAGAAATTACAGGCTGATTAGCCCGACCTGGGTCGTTGGTAAGATTTTGGATTCCATTGTGAAGGATGAGATTTCAGAATACTTGAAAGTGCATGGTAAAATATGGCAAAGTCAGCATGGTTTCATCAAGGGGAGGTCATGCCTGACAGATCTGTTATAATTCTTTGACAAAGGAGCACTAATGGATGTTATCTATTTGGACTTCTATAAGGCCTTTGACAAGGTGCTGCACAGGATGCTGAGTAAAATTAGGGCCCATGGTGTTAAATGCAAGGTACTAGCGTAGATAGAAGATTGGCTGTCTGACAGAAAGCAGAGAATGGGGATAAAAGGGTCCTTCTTAGGATGGCTGCCGGTGACTAGTGGTGTTCCACAAAGGTCAGTTTTGGGAACACAACTTCTCACTTTATACATTAATGATCTTGACGAAGGAGCTGAGGGTGCTCTGGCTAAGTTTGCAGATGATACAAAGATAGGTGGAGGAACAGGTAGTATTGAGGAGGTGGGGAGGCTGCAGAAGGATTTAGACAGGTTAGGAGTGGGCAAAGAGGTGGCAGATGAAATACAATGTAGGAAAGTGTGAGGTCATGCACTTTGGTAGGAAGAATAGAGGCATAGATTATTTTCTAAATGAGGAGAAAATTCAGAAATCTGAAGTGCAAAGAGACTTGGGAGTGCTAGTCCAGGTTTCTCAAGGTTAACTTCTCGGTTGGGTGGGTAGTCAGGAAGGCAAATGCAATGTTGGCATTTATTTCAGGAGGACTAGAATATAAAAGCAGGAATTTACATTTGAAGCTTTATAAGGCTCTCATCAGACACATTTAGAATATTGTGAGCAATTTTGGGCCCCATATGTCAGGAAGGATGTACTGGCCCTGGAGCAGGTCTAGAAGAGGTTCACTAGAATGATCCCAGGAAGGAGAGACCAAGCATATGAAGAATTTTGAGGACTCTGGGACTCTCGAGTTTAGAAGGATGAGGTGGAATCTAATTGAAACTTACAGAATACTGAAAGGCCTGGATAGAGTGGACATTGTGAAGTTGTTTCCGTTAGCAGGACAGAATAGAACCCAAGGGCACAGCCTTAGAGTAAAGTGAAGGCCCTTTAGAATGGAGGTGAAGAGAAACTTATACAGCCAGAGAGAGGTGAATCTACGCAATTCATTGCCACAGAAGGCTGTGGAGGCCACAAAACTGAATATATTTAAGACAGAGATAGATAGGTTCTTGATTGTTAAGGGGATCAAATGTTAGGGAGAGAAGGCAAGAGAATGGGGTTGAGAAACACATCACCCTTGATTGAATGGTGGAGCAGACTTAATGGGCTGAATGGCCTAATTTCTGCTCCTATGTCTTATGGTTGTATCACCTAACTCACTCCCATTTTTTCTCTTTCTTTTAGCTTTACTTGTTGCATTCTCTGTCTCCATGTCCTTGCTCTCCTTCCCTACTCCAGAGGGACCATCAGTTCTTTCCATACTGGCAGTCAGATACACCACTGTTCTACCATTCTCACATTACGATCACTTAATCTGCACATTCAGCACCCTTTGTCCCCCAGCACTCTACTCCCCCACTGTTGCATAAATGCTTTTGGCTTGAGCTCTCCCATGTCCTTACCCCAACACACCAGGTCTTATTATCACATCGTCTGTTATTACACACAATATCAGTGAATCTAGATGTAACAAAGACGGGAAATGAGTACAGATGAGCTGAGATAGGGGAAGGTCAGGCAATATTATGGAGAAGGAAATAAGTAGTGTTAGTGATGGCATAAATCTGAGGTCAAAGTACATCTCAAAATCAGGTTTACACACAGTTTGCTGGCAGACTGGGTTTAATCCCAGACCTTTACTTGATGTTGCCAAGAGCAGCATATGCATGAAGAAAACGGAGGCAAAGCTAACTCCTGAAGGACCCTGGGGTAATAGCATGGGAGGAGAGAAGCTAGTGGAGGATTGGGCAATCAACTATGTCAAAGTCTGCAGACAGGCCAACGAGGGAAAATTTGCTTTTGCTGCCATGGCATAGAACGTTATTTATAACTTTAGTAAGAGGTGTTTTGAAGCTGACAGGATGGAAACCTGACTAGAGTAAGTCAAACATTGAATCCTGGGAAAGATGAGCACGGATTTTGTGACAGTATGTTCAAAGACTTTGGAGAGGAAGTAAAGGTTGGAGGTGATGCAGTAGTCTACAAGGATGGGAGGTCAATTGTTTTCTTTTTTGAGGAGAAATGTGATAATGGCAGACTTAAATAAGAAAGGAATTACGCCTGAAGAGAGAGAACTGTTCACAATATTTGCTAATGTTAGGACCAGGAAGGAAAATTGGGTGATCGATGCTTTCGTGGAAATAGAATCAATGGAAGAAGAGCAATGGAGTTATTCCTATATTTTCCAGCCAATATTTATCTTGACATTGGCATCACTTTTGATAAAAAAACCTGTCTGGTCATTATCATGTGGCTGCTTGTGGAAATTAATTTGCAAAACCAGAACTTCAAGAGAGTCAATGGGCAGAGGTGAATATAATGGCCATCACTAAAGAGAAGGTGCTGGGGATGCTGAAAGGACTGAAGGTGGATAAATCACTCGGACCAGATGACTACACTCCAGAGTTCTGAAGGAGTCAACTAAAGAAATTGTAGAGGCATTGGTGATGATTTTTCAAGAATCACTGGGGTCAGGGAGGATCAGAAAATGGCTGATGATACACACTTAAGAAGAGAAGGAGGCAGAAGATAGGAAACTACAGGCTGATTAGTCTGACCTTGGTCATTGGTAAGATTGAGAGTCTTTTATTAAGGATGAGTTTGTAGAGTAATTGAAAGTACATGGTAACATAGGGCAGTGTAAGCATGCTTTGTCATGGCGATGTCATGCTTGACAAAACTGTTAGAATTCCTTGAGGTGGTAATGAGCAAGCTAGACAAAGGAGGACGTGATCGATCTGGATTTTCAGAAGGCCTTTGACAGGGTGCTGTACAGAAGGCTGCTAAATAAGATGAGCTCATATAATATTTGGGGCAAAGTACTGGCATGGGTAGATGATTGGCTGACTGTCAGAAGGCAGACAATAGGGAGTAAGTGGTCTTTTTCAGGTTGGTAGCTGGTGACTAGTGGAGTTCTGCAGGGGTCAGTGTTGGGATCCCAACTATTCACGTTATACATTAATGATCTGGATGAAGGAACTGAGGGCATTGTTGCTATGTTTGCAGATGATACAAAGATACGTTGATAGACAGGTAATGTTGAGGAAGTTTGGAGGCTGCAGAAGGACTTGGACATGCTTGGTGAGTGGGCAAAGAAATGGCAGATGGAATACAATGTGAGAAGGTGTCAGGTAGGAAGAATAGAGGCATTAAACTATTTTCTAAATGGGGAAAATCTTCAGAGATCTAAAGCACAAAGGGACTTGGGAGTCCTGGTTCAGGATTCTCTTAAGGTTAACATACAGGTTTGGTTGGCTGTTAGGAACGCAAATGTATTTCAAGAGAGGTAGAATACAAAAACAGATATATACTGCAGAGGCTGTATAAGACTGTGGTTAGACCACAGTTAGACTACTGTGAGCAGCTTAGGGCTCCTTAGCTAAGAAAGGATGTGCTGGAATTAGACAGGGTTCAGACAAAGCTTATAAGAATGATCCTGGGGATGGATGGAATTTGCATGTTCTCTTCATATCTGAGTGGGTTTGCACTGGGTGCTCTGGTTTCCTCCCACTCTGCAAAAGATGTACAGGTTGGGTGGGTTGGCTATGCTAAATTGCCCCATAATGTCCATGGATGTGCAAGCTAGGTGGGCTAGCCATGGTAAATGTGGAGTTACTGGGATGGGGCAGGTCTGGGAAGGATGCTCTTCAGAGGATTGGTGCAAATTCAATCGGCTGAATGGCCTGTTTCTATACCGTAGTGATTTAATGATTCTCCGAAGAAGTACTTGTCATACGAAGAGCAGTTGAGGGCTTTGGGTGTGAGGCAGGTGCTGGTTTGATTACTGCCTGTGGCTTTCCTACCATCTGACACGTTTGACAAGTACAGCAAAATTCAACTGAATCTTTATGTAGTCCAGGCAATAGAAATGCTTGTGTATCTTAGCCTTGAGTCTTTCTCGCTTCTCGATGACCTCCAACAGGTAATTCATGTGCTACCCACAATATGTCTGCATGCCACCGTCAACACAATCTGGTGAACTTCCACCCATTTCTCCGCTGCACTAACCTGCCAAGATCTCCATTTCCACCTTAAGGTTTTATCCTTAAGGAAATAACATTCTGGAATACATTCTGATTCCTTTTCTGAGTACGCTTTATGATGTAAATCTTCTTTTGCCTCATCTTTTTGTTGTAGATCCATTACTCTTTCAGAACTAAACACCTCTGCTTGACCTCTACCTGCTTAGATTATTCCTTCACCATTGCATCAAACAGGGTGTCAGCTAACTGGACCTCAGCTTTCTATTTGCTTTTCCCTTTTTGCTTTAACTGTGGGATCTTGTCACCACACACTCCAGAAAAATTCCAGGGTATTTTTGTTTTAACTCTTCAGTTCCCTGGTTTTCTTTCAGTTTCTCCACTGCAATGGGCATCACTCCCACCTTTGATCCGGTTTGGTCGTTTCTAAGAACAAACTGTATTCCTGGAATAGACACTCTTTCAATCACTCCCAGTGTCACTCCCCTTCAGTCTTGACAGGATTTTCCAGCCCTATCTTAGACAGGAGAATGCTAAATCTCTCTCAATTTATTCCACAGATTATCACTCTCTTGGATTACATTTCAGAAAGAGTGCAAATACTTTCACCTCTTATTATTAGATACTGACCAGCTCCCATAATCTCTCAATATTTTAACTACTTTATCTACTCCCCTTGTTCTTCTTGAGTGAACCTTACCCACAGAGGTGAAATCTTTGAAGAGATTGGGCGCTGTTTTACAATCCAGCCAGTGAATAGACCTTGCACTCTCCTGCAGCTCCTTGACTTCTCTTGGGATTTCCTTCACTACCTCAACTAATCCCAATGATTTAGCCTTATTTACCACATCCTTTTCCCAGTGTGTCTCTTATTCCACCGTGACTTTGTGTGTCTCCCTCTATTACAGTGGAAACACCTGACATGTTCATCTCTTTTCATCCTCTTGGGTTTCTTTTTTCACATGTGGTAAACTGTTCCCAGCATGATCTACCTTTTGTTTTTCATTAAAGGATTTCCTTTTTTCCCAATTTCTATCCCTCACAGAATGAAATTGCTGTCAGGCGCTGGATTTTGATTTATGCACTAATGCGTATTCATCTGCCGTCCCTACAGCTCTTTTCACTGTTTTAACTTTCCGTTCCTCAACATGAGTTCTGTCCATTTCTGGAAATGAGTTATTGAACTCCTCCAGTAGAATAATCTCTCTAAGATCCTCGTATGTCTTTTCTATCTTTAATGCTCTCATCCATTATCGAAGTTGCTATGTTTAATTCTTTCAAACCTGATATAAGTCTGACCTGATTCCATTCTTATATTTCTGAACCACTGTCTATACGCTTCTGGTGCCAATTTGTAAGCACTCAAAATAGCTTGTTTTGCTTCTTCATATCTCTTGACACCTCATCTGACAGCACTGCAAACACCTCACTAGCCCTACCTACCAATTTGGTCCGAATTATCATTTCCCACACAGTCTCTGGCCAATGCATCTGGTTAGCCAATTTCTCAAAGGAAATGAAAAAGCCTTCTACATCTTTTTCATCAAATTTTGGTAATATTTTGATAGAGAAGTATATATCTCTATGAGGTCTTTGCTTCGATAGGTTTGCTCATCATCACTCTCTTTACAGTTTCAGCTTTCCTCTTATTCCTAGTTAAATCCAATTCTAGCCTTTTTGCTAAGTTTAAAAGTATATCCTTCCTCTGTCTTTCTAAACTTTCTTGGCAAATTTGGGAAGGATCTTCAAATCCCTGAATCTCTTTAGCAATGTAAAGAGCCAATTACCCACTTTTGATTTAACCAACCACAAGTAACCGAAATTAAACAGATTTTCCACTTCCCACCTAAGTTTTATTTAAAGGTCTAGGACACTATTCCCCAAGTCTGTTTAAACCTGCTGGGACCTTTCACACCCCAAATCTGTTCAAACCTGTCCAAATCTGTTCAGACCTGTACAGATCGTGTACACAAACCAGCCAGATCCTGGACTCAAGCCCCAATCTATATGAAGCAGAGGTCGACACCACCCTCCCAGCCTGATCGTTAACAACTCCTTTGTCTGTCCAACTGTCTTTCTCTCTCTTTGGGCTCTATCCTATCATTTACTCCCTACCCCACCCACTTCCCTATTTTCTGCATATAAACTGACGTTTCCCAGCCACCATCAGTTCTGAGGACGGGTCACCGGACCCAAAACGTTAACTCTGTTTTCTCCTCCACAGATGCTGCCAGACCTGCTGAGCTTTTCCAGCAACTTTGTTTTTGTTCCTGATTTACAGCATCCGCAGTTCTTTTGGTTTTTATTTAGATTAGATTGAGGTTATGGTCAGTATGGACTGGTTGGATTGAGAGGCCTATTTCCATGCTATATGACTATTATTCTATAATTCATCCTGAAACAGTGACTCCTGGCTCTCAAACCCTCTGCCAGGTAAAACATTATTCTTGCACCTACCCTGTTGAGCCCTGTAAGAATTTTGTGTGCTGCAAACGGGAAAGTGGCAGGAGAATGGGGCTAAAAAACACATCAGCCATGATCGAGTGGCAGAGCAGACTTGATGGGTTGAACAGCTGAATTCTGCCTCTAATGCTTGTGATCTCATTCAGACCTTAAGATCATCTTTCATTTTTGAAGAATAGTTCTAAACGCTAGGCCAAGTCTCTTTAATCTATCCATGTAAGTAAACACAACATCTAGGAATCTGCATGGTGAACTTTCACAACATTTCTTCCGCAGCAAGTCTTACATCCTTCCATAGGTAAAGCGCTCAAAACTGTACAAAGTTCTCTAGATGTGGTCTTAAATACAAATATACAAATGCAGCAAGACTTCTTTGCTGCTGTACTCAAATCCTCTTGCAACAAACCATCTACTATCATAATTGCTGTTGTTACTGCTAGAGTCCAAAATTAATTAGAAAACTACTGGGTCAAGCTTCTGAAGTGTAAATACTGCATCTTGTATTTTTCGCTCAAAACTTGATGGAAGGCAAACAATGTTTTCCTGTGTACAACAGTGAATAGCTATGTCTCTCTGACTTGAAATTGGCCTCTCCATGTCATCTTATGTCATCAACAGCAGATAATATCTTGGGGTTCCAAAACTAAAATCAGCTTGCAGAATCAAGAAATTTACTCTTGTCACACAGAAATTCACAGCATAAACTTCACAACACCTTCCCCTGCAAAAAAACTTTTCATTTTGTGGTTGGTTGGCTCACTGAGCTGGTTCGTTGTTGTTCCATTATTAACCTGCTGGGTAACATCAGCAATGCAGCCTCCGATGAAGCGCCGTTGTGTTTTACCGCCTGGTTTTTAAACTCTGGAGTCCATTGAGCTGGATTACCTCACTTCTGGTTTTCCTTCGCAATGAAGTGTATATGGGGTCGAGTTCTATGTGTTTGTTGATGGCTTTCTTCGTGGAGTACGAGGCTTCTGGGAACTCCTGTGCCTGTCTCTGCTTTGCTTGTCCCGGGATCTTGGTGTTGTCCCAATCGAATTGGTGGTTCTCCTTGTCCATGCTGATAGAGATGAGTGAGTATTGGTTGTGTCTTTTTCTAGCCAATTGGTGTTCGTGTACCCTTGTTGTTAATTTTGTTCCTGTTTGTCCGATGTAGTGTTCGTCACAGTTTCTGCAGGGAATCTTGTCTATGACATTGGTCCTGTCCATAGTGAGTAGTGGGTCTTTGGTTCTGGTGAGCAGTTGTTGTAGGGTTGATATGGGTTTGTGTGCTACTCTGATACCCAGTGGTCGGAGGAGTCTTGTGGTTAGTTCCGAAGTGTTTCTGATGTAAGGTAGTGCGATGAGTGTATCAGGGCATGTAGTATCTTCCTGGTGTTGTTCATATAATAGGCATCTTCTGACCCAGTTGTTTGGATGTCCATTGTCCTTGAATACCTGGAAGAGGTATTCTTCTTTTTCTCAGCATAGTTCTATGCTGCTGCAGTGTGTTGTTGCCCATTTAAATAATGTTCGCACGCAGCTTCATTTGTGTGTGTTAGGGTGGTTACTGTTGAAGTTCAGTACTTGGTCCGTGTGTGTGGCTTTTCTGTGTACTTTCATTTGGAATTCCCCATTTGTCCTGCGCTCTACCATGACGTACAGGAATGGGAGCTGTTTGTTCTTCTCCTCCTCTGTGGTGAATCTTAAGGGTGTCGTTTATTAGCTTATGTGTCTCCTCTAGTTTGGTCCATTTAATGATGACAAAGGTGTCGTCCACGTAGTGTATCCATAGTTTTGGTTGGATTAGCGGAAGGGCCGTACTTTCCAGTCTTTACTCAACACTGCCTCAGCTATTAGTCTGGAGATAGGTGATCTCATGGGTGTCCTGTTGATCTGTCCGTATATTTGGCCATTGAAAGTGAAGTGGGTGGTGAGGCATAGGTCCAGTAGCTTCAGTATGTTGTCTGTGGAGATGGTTTCACTGGGGTCTTGTTCTTGTTCTAGTAGTACTGTCATTGTTTCCCTTGCTAGTGGTACGTCTATTGGTGTGAATAGGGCAGTGATGTCAAACGATACCATGGTCTCATCATCATCTATCCTTATGTCTTTGATGGAATTGAGGAACTCTTGGGCTGAGTGGATTGTGTGGGATGACTTTTTGATGCGGTGCCTTAGTCTCCTTTGTAGTTCCTTGGCTAATCTGTGTGATGGTGTGCTTGGTAGGGAGACTATGGGTCTAAGGGGTACTTCCGGTTTGTGTACTTTTGGGAGGCCGTAGAATCGGGGTGCGTTGGTTCCTTCGGGTTTCATTCTTAAGAAGTCTGTTTTGTTGATCTGTCCGGTCTGTTTGAGTCTTTTTAGCGTTTAGAGGATTTTGTTGCCTAATTGCGGTGTCGGGTCAGTCTGTACTGGCCGGTATATGTTCTCATCGGCTAGCAGTGCCCGTGCCTTGAAGATGTAGTCCCTTTTATTTAGTATTACAGTCATGCGCCCTTTGTCTGCAGGTAGTATTATGATGTTTTTGTCTTTTTTCAGTCCTTCTAGAGCTTGCCTTTCCAAAGTGTTGAGGGTGTTGAGTTCGCTCCTTCTGGTCAGTGTCGGGATTACTGTCTGTCTTATGGGTTTGTTGTTTTTCTTCATTGATGTTGTTGGTCCTCAGTGTGGCTAGGAATTCTGTTTTGTTGGCGTCCCTGTAGTTATAGTTAAGTCCGTGAATGAGAATGGCCTCTTCTGTGTCTGTCAGTTTCCTGTCTGAGAGGTTTCTTATCCAGGTGTTTGCTCTGTTGTTGTCGTTTTGGTGGACAAGTGTGGCTAGCTTGTCCCGAAGGACCTGTCTTTTCCTGGCTGTTGTGGTCTGTTGGCTGATGTTGATGGCTTGTTCCATGTCCATTGTCCAGTCTTGATTGGCAGCTTCCAGGAATAAAGTTTTTTGGCGCGTAATTTCTCTGTTGTATTTGTGGAGCCGGTTGTGTGCATTGTTTATCATTACCTTTACCATCCTGAGGCCGTTTTGTTCTGCTGTTTTGTGGGCTTGTGGATTGTTGATTGGTGGTTTGTATCTCACACTGTGTGGTAATATCTGGTTCCTGAGGCATCCAAGTAGTAAGTAGAGTTGTTCACAGGTTGCACTCTGTCATTTGGCGTTGTTCTCCCATTTTCGTGCCAATTTGAGCATGTTTCGCCCATAGGTCTCTAAGGTTTTGGAGCAGATTTGTAGCTTGGGTTGTAGATGTTGTGGTTGGTTGGCTAGCCAAGCTGGTTTGTTATTGTTCTGCAGATGTTTCATTACCCTACTGGGTAACATCTTCAGTGCAGCCTCCGATGAAGCGCCGTTGTGTTTTCCTGCCTGGTTTTTAAACTCTGGAGTCCGTTGAGCTGGATTGACTCACTTCCGGATTTCCTTCGCAATGGAGTGTATATGGGGTTGAGTTCTATGTGTTTGTTGATGGCTTTCTTCATGGAGTACCAGGCTTCTAGGAACTCCCGTGTCTGTCTCTGCTTTGCTTGTCCCGGGATCTTGGTGGCTCTCCTTGTTCATGTGGATTGAGATGAGTGTTATTGGTCGTGTCTCTTTGTAACCTTTTCATTTGAATATTTGGAAAAGAATGTTTCACATCTTTTGGGGAAAATAATTAATTCTTCAAGTGTGACTGAACACCTCTTCTTGTACTCAATTCAGAATGGTGCCTATAACTAATGTGTAAAGATGAAATGTAACAATATTAAAGATGTTGCATAAACAGCGAAGCAAAACAATGTAAAATCAACTGAAGATGTAAATCAGGAATACCAGCATTAACAATGGCACAGTTCTAACTTGAAATTACATCAAGTGAGATGGTTGGGAACTTGTTGCATTGCCTCAGATGAGTGTAACTTACTTTTTAAACAGAAGGCATAAGATGTAGCAACAAAACTAGACCATTCAGCCCATTGAGACTGCTGTCATTCAATGAGATCACGGCTGGTCTGATAACTCTCAACTCCAGTTTTCGGACATTTTCCTATATGCCCATATTCCCTTACTGATTAAAAATCTGTCTATCTCAGCCTTCAGTGTACCTAATGACCCAGTCACTACAGCATTCTGCAGTGAAAAAATTTCACAGAATCACTACACTGAGAGAAAAAGTCCTCCTCATTTCAAGCTTAAATGGGGGTGTGAGATTCTGAGATTATTCCCTCTGGTTTTAGGCTATCTAACAAGGAGAATCAAACAGGGAAAATCAAACTTTCTGCATTTACCCTGCCAAGTCCCCTTAGAATCTTAAAACAAACACAGAGAATGCTGGAGACAGGATTGAATAAGTCAAGTTTCCCAAATAATGGCATGATATCAAAAATGCTTATCCCAACTCAGAGATGATAGTCATGAGTGAATTTGAATCATAGAATCTCTACAGTGTGGAAGCAGGCCCTTCGGCCCAACAAGTCAACATTGACCCTCACAGAATCCCACCCAGACCCATCACCCTATAACCCACCTAATCTACACACCACTGAACACTACAAGCAATTTAGCATGGCCAATCCACCTAGCCTGCACATCTTGGACTGTGGGAGGAAACTGGAGAACCCGGAGAAAACCCACGCAGATACGGGGAGAACCTGCAAACGCCACACAGACAGTCTCACAAGGATGGAATCAAACCCAGGTCCCTGGTACTGTGAGGCAGCAGTGCTAACCACTGAGCCACTGTGCTGCCCCTTTCTTCAGGGGTGTGCTTTTCTTTCATCACCATAGAAATAACTCCACAGAGGCCGATATCCTGTCACCATTTACATGCAGGCATTCCTTGACACTGATCCAGACCCAGTTGTCAGAACCTGAAACATTTCTGTTTATATCTGTCAGCAGGACTCCTTGATAGCGGTTGTTAATCAGGTCCAAAAACCCATCTGGTTCACTAATGTCCTTTAGGGAAGGAAACTGCCATCCTTACTTGGTCTGGGCTACATGTGACTCCAGACTCACAGCAATGTGGTGGACTCTTAACAGTCCTCTGGGCAATTAGGGATCTGCAATAAATGCTGCCTAGCCAGCGATGCTCTCATCCCGTGAATGAATAGAAAAGAAATTGGAAGCTCATATTCAATGAGGTCCACCTGGCTGACCCCATTATAATCACTACATCTTCATGTAATTTTTTAAGTTCTCTCCAGTGACCCCAAAATCGACCTGGATGACCTGCTGCAATAACACCCTTCCGAATTGCTGGGCAGAATCAAATAAATTTTCCCAAACTGCATCTATCAAGTATCTTCCACTTTTTAAAACAACTTTTGGAACTGCCTGTTCCATGAATATTATCAGTCATAGATAACTGACTTACTCAAAACAAATAAAAAATGATGGCTATAGAGACATACAGTCATAGAGGTGTACGGCATAGAAACAGACCCTTCAGTTCAACTCGTCCATGCTGATCAGATATTCTAAATTAATCTAGTCCCATTTGCCAACATTTCGTCCCTATCCCTCTAAACTCATCCTATTGATATACCTATCTGGATGCCTTTTAAATGTTGTAATTGTACTAGCCTCGACCGTTTCCTCCGGCAGCTCATTCCATACATGCACCATTCTCTTTGTGAAATGTTGCCCCTCAGGTCCCTTTTAAATCTTTCCCTTTTCACCTTAAACCTATGTCTTCTAGTTTTGGACTCCCCCACCGTGGGACAAAGACCTTGGCTATTTACCCTATCCATGCCCCTCATGATTTTATAAACCTCTATTGAGTCACCCCTCAACCACTGACGCTCCAGGGAAAATAGCCCCAGTCTATTCAGCCTCTCCATATAACTCAAACCCTCCAACCCTGGCAACATCCTTGTAAATCTTTTCTGAACCCTTTCAAGTTTCACAACATCCTTCCTACAGCAGGGAGATCAGTACTGAACACAGTATTTCAGAAATAAAGAGATAACAAGGTGTGGGGCTGGATGAACACAGCAGGCCAAGCAGCATCATAGGAGCAGGAAAGCTTGATGTTTCGGGCCTAGCCCCTTCATCAGAAATGGGGGAGGGGAAGAGGGTTCTGAAATAAATAGGGAGAGAGGGGGAGGCGGATAGAAGATGGATAGAGGAGAGGATAGGTGGAGAGGAGGCAGACAAGTCGAAGGGGCAGGGATGGAGCCAGTAAAGGTGAGTGTAGGGAGGAGATAGGTCAGTCCAGGGAGGACGGACAGGTCAAGGGGGCGGGATGAGGTTAGTAGATAGAAGATGGGAGTGGGGCTTGAGGTGGGAGGAGGGGATAGGTGAGAGGAAAAACAGGTTAGGGAGGCGGAGATGAGCTGGGCTGATTTTGGGATGCGGTTGGGGGAGGGGAGATTTTGAAGCTTGTGAAATCCACATTGATACGATTGGGCTGCAGGGTTCCCAGGCTGAATATGATTTGCTGTTCCTGCAGCCTTCGGGTGGCATCACTGTGGCATTGCAGGAGGCCCAGGATGGACATGTCGTCTGAGGAATGGGAGGGGGAGTTGAAATGGTTGGCGACTGGGAGGTGCAGTTGTTTGTGGCGAAATGAGCGCAGGTGTTCTGCAAAGTGGTCCCCAAGCCTCTGCTTGGTTTCCCCGATTTAGAGGAAGCCACGACGGGTACAGCAGATGCAGTATACCACATTGGCAGATGTGCAGGTGAACATCTGCCTGATGAGGAAAGTCTTCTTGGGGCCTGGGATTGGGGTGAGGGAGGAGGTGTGGGGGCAGGTGTAGCATTTCCTGCGGTTGCAGGGAAAAGTGCCAGGTGTGGTGGGGCTGGAGGGGAGTGTGGAGCGGACAAGGGAGTCACGGAGGGAGTGGTCCCTCCGGAAAGCAGATAAGGGTGGGGAGGGAAAAATGTCTTTGGTGGTGGAGTCAGATAGCAGATGGCGGAAGTGTCGGAGGATGATGCGTTGGATCCGGAGGTTGGTGGGGTGGTACGTGAGGACGAGGGGGATTCTTTTTTGGTTATTATTGCGGGGACGGGGTGTGAGGGATGAGTTACGGGAAATGCGGGAGACACGGTCGAGGGCGTTCTCGACCACTGTGGGGGGGAAGTTGCAGTCCTTGAAGAATGAGGACATTTGAGATGTACGGGAGTGGAATGTCTCATCCTGGGAGCAGATGCGGCGGAGGCGAAGGAATTGGGAATAGAGGATGGCCATTTTGCAGGAAGGTGGGTGAGAGGAGGTGTATTCTAGGTAGCTGTGGGAGTCGGTAGGCTTGAAATGGATATCGGTTTCAAGGTGGATGCCAGAGATGGAGACAGAGAAGTCCAGGAAGGAGAGAGAGGTATCTGAGATGGTCCAGGTGAACTTACCTACTCATAGGATTCAGCTTTCGGTTTCCTTAGTTAAGTTGGAAGATACTTGGTGGAGGCTGTTTGATAAAGGTTCACTGTGTTGATTGATCCAGTGGAATATAAGATGAGGCTTACATTAATTGACAGTTAGAAGAATGGGAGTTGATCTTATTGAAAGAGAAAGTTTTTGAGGTAGGTGATATTCTGATAAGGTCAATGCTGCTTTCTTGGGGTGTAGGGGTATCATAGAACAATGGGACATATTTAGAATAAGGGTTTTGGGAAAAAAAATTGCATATTTATGCAAGTCCATTGAGTGAATATCCCTAATTACTCTTTTGAACTTAATGGCTTGCTAGATCCATTTCAGAGAAGCAGTTCAGAGCTGACCAAATTGTTGTGGATTCATATGTGGGCCAGACCCAATAAAGATGACTGATTTCCTTCCTTACTTTAGTGAATTAGATGTCTTTTTACAATAATTGGACAATTACGTAGTTGCCATATGCCTGCGTTTAATTCCAGATTTTTATTCAAATTTTACCATCTGCTGCAGTGGAAGTCAAGCCCATGTTCTCAGATCAGCGTTCAGGGTTTTTAGTCCAATGACGTTACCACCATTACACTGCCTTCCTGTTACCTTTTTTAGATAGACATGAGGAAAAATTTCTTCTCTCATGTAGTTGTGAATCTTTCAAATTATCTGCAACATAGCATCAGTGCTGTGATAGACAGACAGAGATTTGAATCAAGGGGTCATTGTGAATGGGCAGAAAAATTGAACTGAGATGAAGATCAGATCAACTTTTTCTTTGAATGGTGGTGTAATTGTAGGGGGATATGTAGCCTACTCCTCTTATTTCTTAGAAGTTTGACATTCTTATGATGTGTTCAGTTAGGCACATCTTATTTTTCTTCCTTCAAATGACTCTAAAGTTAATAATTTAACAATGAGGGTTGTCCTTATTAACAGAAATGTCTGCTGGTATAGTGAAGGTTGGACAAGAATTGTGTGCTTTGATAGGTTCAAAGCTACTACTCTAATTTCTATATAGTTATTGCAGCTTGTAAGTATTTCTTTGAAATATTCTTGACGGGTCTTCATAACCAATTTCAGAACTTTTATAAACCTAGCTTATTCAGACTAGGATATACCTTTAAACTTTAAATGAACTAATAGAAGGATGAATTTGTGTTATATCTGCTAAAACATTTTTTCGTCACTTTTAGTGGATAAACTTATATTGTAATTTTGGAGAACAAAATTAAAAAAAAACTGTTCTTTTCTATATTGTCTGTGTTTCAGTTTCAGAGAAAAAATTGCCAAATTTCTCACTGAGTATGCCAGATCTCCAATAGCCTTGAAAGAGGAGCATGTAAGAAATATCAGCGCTTTGTTTTGCCTTTCATGTTTACTTACCCTGTTAGATTATAGTTTCGTTTGGTGATTGGTAATTACACTTGATTTGGAGTCTTATAACAAAATAATCTCAAATGATATATCAGCAAAACAAGGAAGGGATCAAAGTTCCTGGGGCTGGGATTTGATTGTTTCTGTCCCAAAATGGATAATTTGTTTTCCAATTGATTGATGATTTTTAAAAAAATATTCAAATTTGCAATTATCTCACTTGCATCAGGGTTATGTTTTTTCTGAATTATTGTTCTCCTGCAATGGTGATCTTCCGGTTCTGTTCATTAACTTGAGGAAAAAGCAATGGAATTGATTACCAAGACCAGTTCGCAGCTCTTCTTGTTCTATACTCTAATGGAAACTACTTTCACCAGTTTCTTTTCTATCCCTGGTGGCATTTTGAGAGCTGACCAATAGTTTTAGCTAACAA
>JAHRHZ010000013.1:2532330-2565889 GCA_024137785.1 Ginglymostoma cirratum
TGCGTTTCCTCTTTTCTATTGGTCTGTTTTCTGGATAAGATTTTGGAGGGAGGAGGAGGAAAGGAAATGTGGGTGTGTGACTCACTCACTCAGTTTGTGTTCACACTTCCACTCCCCTCTCACTCTAAACACACCCTCACCCTGCTGCCCTCATCTGTTCACACTCTCACTTGTGCAATCCATCCTTTACATTCACATTCTCACTCCCACCCTCATATTTCCCCATTTACTCCCTCCTTCCCACAAACACTCTCACTAGCCTCTCTGCCTCCCTTCTTTCCCCATATGCTTCACCCTCCCCACTCACTCCAAACTCCACCACCACAAAACAATTCCACTCTTTCTCCCCGATACATGCACAAACAGATATATTTCCCCACTCACTCCCTTATCATCATCATCCCCAACACACACTCATCCTGTCTCACTCCCTCAGCTTCCATACAAACACTTTGCTCCCTTCCTCCTCTCTCTCACACTCATATTCCCGCTCTTGCTGCTTCCCTTCCACGCAGACATGTGCCCTCTCACTGCTCCCTCCCACGTACATATTTATTCCCCTCCACATGCATATGCATGTGCTTCCCTATTCTCATCGTCCTTTACACAGGTGTGCAATATACTTCTCACTATCCACCCCCCCCACATGCATGCCTCCTCCTTCTTCCCACACAAATACTTAGACCCTGTCAAGCTCTAAACCCCTCCTTTGCATTCTCAATTCCTCACAATAAACCCCTTCCGACCCATTGCTGTACATCTGTCTGCTTTGCCATTTTACCTGCCTCTATTCAGTGGGCCTGTGCCTCCACGGGAAGAGTTAACCTTGGTTCCCCTTTCTGCGTCTTGACCTGGAGCATCCTCCCCAATTCATTCAGCAACTTGGCTGCAAAACTGTACAACAACTGCACTGCCAATTCACATACCCATTAGATGGCCAACTCCCAGTCTCATCCCCTCACCCACATAATCAGAATAGTGTCCCACATGTGTCTTCCCTCATGACTGCAGAATCATTGCGCTTCCTCCGTCTAGCCGTCAAGCTAAATTAAAGTAAGAACATTTGCATACTGTTCTCCTCCCATCAGAAAGCATTTTTCATTTGCATTTTGTTAGGCTGAGGTGGTTGCTTTCATATGCTCCTATCTCAGCTTCAGTCATTGATTTCAGGACAGCAGAAGCAATTATTTGCAGTATGAGGAATTGAATTGTAAAATTATTTTGTAAGATTAATACATGAATTGTTGCTTTTGAGTTATTTTAAACTTCAACTTTAATAACGTTCTATGAAGCAAAACAATATTTCTCATAAAAGAACAATTCTCTTAAAATGATTGCCTTTTGTACATGTAATTCTTGTATAGAATTTTTTTCTTTTGAGCAAGTTAATTGTTTTATCTGTGGTTACATTACTTATTAAAAGATGACAAGGATTGCTGTAGGTATTTGTTTTTCCCTTTAATTAATGTTAATCTTAATATGTAGGATTGCTCATTGCAGTATTTTCTGAAAAGAGGAAGAAAATAATTTGTGAAATGCAGTTGAAATTAGATTGTCACTTGTCATTTTGCTGCACTGCATTAAAAAATGTTTTATTTCAGACCTAAATTGGTACATTGTTTAATTATTTGTACAAATAAATTGGATGTTTAGCTTTGTACTTAGCATAGAAATCTACTATCAGCATAGGTCTTGCGCAGAGATAGTAGGAACTGCAGATGCTGGAGAATCTGAGATAACAAGGTGTAGAGCTGGATGAACACAGCAGATCAAGCAGCTTCAGAGGAGCAGGAAGGCTAATGATGCTGCTTGGCCTGCTGTGTTCATCCAGCTGTACACCTTGTTATCTAGGTCTTGAGCAGAATGTATTTGGGCATCTCAGTGCAATTCCAGTGTATGTATATTCATAATAAAGATCACTCCTAAACAAGAATCTCAATCAGCGGCTTTGTGGAAGTATGTATGTTTGAAATGTAGAAGAGGCAAGGGAACTTGATTCTCTCTGCAGTGCCTGGTCTGGGAATATGTAATTTTAAAGTTAGAATTGTGTAAATAGCTCCATTCCCCAAGTGAACCTTTCATACCATGGTCTGTGCAAAATTCTCCAAAAGGAAGTTTTGCCTCTTGTGGTGTAAAATCACTATAGGTTGTTGAATTTCACAATATCTGAACTGTTTTTTGAACATAAGAGGAACTTATTTGGTGTAAGTTTAAAAAAAATGGAAACTGAACCAAAAACTAACTCTCTAATATTGTGATTTTTAAAAATTCCTATCAATGGCAACTCCTATTCCTTTCAAGGAGAGTTCCATGACCTGCTTAATAATTTGACCTGCGTTGTTTCTTTGGTCAGAAATGGTTTTCTGTTTCCAGTTTCATAAGTGGAATAGTTGAGTATGTTGGACTTTCATGGTACATAATTTGTTCTGATATAGTTAACTTGAATGTTAACATCACAACATAAGAAATGACATGAATAGGAAAATTATTTGAATATTCAACATGAAAGGCCATAGACAACAAGCCTAGAACATTTATCTTTTAAGTCAAAATGTAGTATTTCATTTTGTAATTTTATCTTGAATCATACTCCTTATGTCTATTACTTTGTCGAAATTCCCTATTTACTGTTAACTTTAAGATTTAATGTTTGAATTCTTTATTACTGTGAATAATTTGTATCAATTCCATCCATAATTGAAGCTAAATAAACTTTCAACACACTTCAGATCAGTCACCTTTGTAACTTAAGTTCTTAAAATGGGCATAGTTCTGTCTTTACTACGCTGCATCTGCTCATTTCCTTCCCATGGTTTGAAGGGAAGAAAGAGAAATCTAGCTGGGGCTGCTTGAGATTTGTATTTTTTGTTCTTAGTCACGTGTAATTAACCACATTTGCATTAAATTTGACTTTACGTGGCTCATGTGCTTTAGAGAATCCATTCTTAACCTTGCTCAGTTTTTGCCTGGGCATTGAGATCCAGTTCTGTTAATGCAGTAATAAGCCTTTTCTGTTGAAATTGTAAAGAGAACAGAATAGCAACATAAACAAACACTAATACAATTTTGAAGCTCTAGCATTCCAGGTTGGAGTATTCTTAAAGTTATACCAATGTGCTTAAAAATTTCATTTATGGTACTTGAACTTGGGACATTTTGTAGGTGAGTTCTAGTTGGCATTGAATCAGTCTGATCGAAAACCTAATGAGTACTGATGTTTATTTGAAAGAAGTATAAAGTAGACAACTGTCCAGAATCTTTGTTTTTTGACTGTTTTTCAATTCTCGCTCCTGAAAGTGCTGACCCTTGTTCAGGCATTCTAAGACAGGTGCCAAAAATACTTGCCCTAATCTTTCACCAAAGTGATCTTTTGTCAGATGTGAAGATGAACCACTGATTATTTGGGAAAGCATTTAGCAGTTGCAATGAAATACAATCCAGTAACACGTAAAGCCTGCACATATTTTCCAAAAAGAACTGCCAAGTAACAAAGAGTAGGAATCCAGACTTTAGTTTCCCTTATAATTTGGATTTCCTAATACCAGTCTGAGTACTCCCATAACTGCCTTGCAGATATTATTTCTGTTTTGTTCAGTTCTAGAACAAATTAATTAGCATAAAGATCAAGTCACTTAAGAAATTGGAAACAAGATTTTTGCAGCCCATATGAATGAGATAGCAACTAACTAACATCTTGTTTAAGAGATCGATTTTATATAATATAAATTGTATGATCTGTGCCCCAGTTAATTCATTACTTTGGATGGCAGATTTTGGAGAAAACAATCTGCAAAGTAAGTCCTTTCAAATATAGAGGAGCTAGATATCCAAAGAGTTTATCTAGTTGTGCTTAACTGAGGAAGAATTTATTTTAATTTTAGAAGCGCTCCTGTTGTTCTAATTAGCTGGGGCACTTTTTATTTCTGAAGTAGCTTAAATACCTATAGCACAGCTACAGATATTAGAACATAGAACAGTACAGCACAGTACAGGCCCTTTGGCCCACAATGTTGTGCTGACTTGACCTACTAAGATCAAACTACCCTGAGTACCCTACATACCACTATCCTCCATGTGCCTATCCAAGAGTTGCTTAAATGTCTCCAATTTTTCTGACTCCACTACCACTGCCGGCATTCCACACACCCACCACTCTCTGTGTAAAGAACCTACTTCTGACATCTCCCCTTTACCTTCCTCTAATCACCTTAAAATTATGCCCCCTCGTCATAGTCATTTCCAGCCTGGGAAAAAGTCTCTGACTATCCACACTATCTATGCCTCTCGTCATCTTGTATGCCTCTATCAAGTCACCTCTCATCCTTCTTCGCTCCAATGAATACCTTCCTCAACCTTTCCTCTTAAGATCTGCCCTTCAGTCCAGGTAACATCCTGGTAAATCTCCTCTGCACCCTCTCTAAAGCTTCCACATCCTTCCTATAATGAGGTGACCAGAACTGAACAAAATGTTCCAAGTGTGGTCTAACCAGGGTTTTATAGAGCCGCAGCATAACCTCACGGCTCTTAAACTCAAAGCCCCTGCCAATGAAATCCAACACACTACACACCTTCTTTACGACTCTATCAACTTGGGTAGCAACTTTGAGGGATCTATGGACGTGGAACCCAAGAACCCTCGGTTCCTCTACACTGCCAAGAATCCTGCCTTTAACCCTGTATTCTGCATTCAAATTTGACCTTCCAAAATGAATCACTTCACACTTTTCTGGGTCGAATTCCATCTGCCACTTTTTTGCCCAGCTCTGCATCTTGTCAATGTCCCGTTGCAACACACAACAGCCCTCCACGCTGTCTACAACTCCACTAACCTTTGTGTCATTGGCAAATTTACTAGCCCACTCTTCCACTTCCTCATACAAGCTATTTAGAAAGATCACAAAGAGCAGGGGTCCCAGAACAGATCCCTGCGGAACCCCGAGGGATGTCAGGTCACCGAGCTCCAGGCTGAATATTTTCCATCTCCTACCACCCTCTGTCTTCTATTGGACAGTCAGATATTCCAGTACAAATCTTAAGTTTTGTTGTTGATTGTTTGCATAAAAAGCATTAGTGATTGAGAAGACTCGCTGTTCCCTTCTCACATCCTTGGCATCTTCGACTATCAGGTTTTCTTTGTTCAGGGCATTAGGGTCAGAACTTTAATCCTCACAATCCGTTAGGGGACATTTATCCTGTGCAGTTACTGAAAGACTGTTTAGACTTTGCACGTAGTTTTGAGTCCTAACGCTGCTGAGCTGCAATGTTTTCGTATAGGAAATTTCAGTAACAATTAGTTTTGATAAACATCCTGCAGCACTAGCCAAATTGTATTTGCATGTGGACATTTTAAAAAAATTATGAACAAGCAGCTGCAATTAAAATACAAGACTAGTCAATCTCTTGAATTAAGGATGAAAAGATTTGTGATATATCTTCTTAATCAACAAACTAAGGAGCAATTCTGCTGTAGTGTACACATGTATCTTAATTGTTGAATTGAAAGTCTAGATCAGATTAATCCAATAATGTAATGCTGTTGTTTCAATTTGGTTTGTTGTAGCTTGTTCTAAGTGCAACTTCACATTTTCTGTTGTCACCTGAATTTTGCTTATATGCCAACAGGAAGGGAGAAGTCATAGAACAGTCATCTTGCATGACCAGCTGTTGACTCATGAATAGAATGGATGGAAGCCTGGTGACGTGTTCACTTGGATCTCTGAGTTGGAGAATAGTTTTGGGATCAAAGTATAGATATAATATGTTTAAGACAAAAGTACAATTTGGAAACAACAGTGTTAGACTGATATAAGTTAAAAGTAAAGTCACCAGATCATAGGGCTGCTCTCTCATTAGAGAGAAATGACTATTTGTGGTTTAACCTGAGGATCATCCCTCCTCAGGCAAAGGAGATGCTGAGGACAGTCTTTTATGGTAAACTCAGTGGGTGTGGAAATTGAACCCAGACTGGTGACATCACTTCGCATTGCAAACCAGCCGTCAGGTGAAATGAGCCAACAGACCCCCACAGATCTAATCTGTCCAACAGCATACTGTATGTTTAATTCACCAAAGATCCTCAGACATTACCTTCCAAATCCATGACCACTTGCATCTAGAAGGACAAGGGCAGCAGATACAGGGGAACACCACTATCTTCAAGTTCCCCTCCAAGCAACTCCTCATCCGCACTTGGAAATATATCACTGTTCCTTCACCGTCACTAGTGCAAAAACCTGGAATTCCCTCCCTAGTGGCGTTGACAGGTGGTTCAAGAAGGCAGCTCACCCCCACCTTCCCAAGGGCAACTATGGATGGACACTTAAGGTAGAGAGATAATCACAAGTTATTTACTACTTTATTTAGTTTGTACAGTTTTTTGATTACTTGTTACTTTGGTTAGACCCTTGTCATGTCACTCTGATACCTAGATTTAGATTATTCCAGCTATTTAGTTTGTCTCTAGCACCATCTTATTTTTGATTATTTGTAATTATCTCTCTGCCTTAATTAAACTTGTTATTCAGCTGTTGACACTTTACTCACACTGCTTAAAATTATGTATCACCTGCAAAGACTTGTTATTCAGCTTCTGACACTCTACTCACACTATTTGCATTTATCTATTCACACTTGTAATTACTTGGAATCATCTTGCCC
Source organism: Ginglymostoma cirratum (assembly GCA_024137785.1). NCBI lineage: Eukaryota > Metazoa > Chordata > Chondrichthyes > Orectolobiformes > Ginglymostomatidae > Ginglymostoma > Ginglymostoma cirratum. The sequence goes on from JAHRHZ010000013.1 coordinate 2,538,988, forward strand.
TTATCTCTCTGTGCCTATGTGCACCTCTCCACTTCATCTGACAAAGGATCAGCGGTCTGAAATCTCGTGATTGTAAATAAACTTGGTTGACTATAACCTGGTGCTCTGTGACTTCTGACTTTGTCCACCCCAGTCCAACACTGGCATCTCCACATCATGTTTACTTCCTGCCAACCAGCTTTCTGTTCATACTGTTTTAACGCAAGCCTGTAAGTTTTGAGTCAGTATCCTTCTGAAAATCCATAGATTCCACCCACCTACTTTATTTATCACATTTTAAATCTGTCTAACATGTCTTTTTTTTAAACAAATCCATGCTGAATGTTAACTCTTATTTCTGAATGACAGCAATGGTTTTCGTATATGTGTACAGTCCACCAGAAATAAATATTTTTATGTGGGGCCTTAGTAAGGTATGTTGCATTTTATTTTATAGCTGGTTATTTATCATTTATGATTGTGTTGTGGTAACTACCATATTCTACAACTTCTTTTGACTATTTAGTATTTGATGGCTGGGCTCCTAAACGATTGAATTCATGTCGCTTTCTGATTTAGGCTCGTCACCATTCTAAAGTTGAAAACATTTTTTTTTAACCTGCACTTACTTGAGTATTGTAGTTGTCCTAAAAATAATTTTATTTTGCTTTTCTTGTCCTTTTACTGAAGGACTTTTCTATGTATGGGATTAGAGTTGGGATTTTGCATGCAAAAAACAAAGAGATTCTACTGCTCTTCATCAATTGGCCAGTTTCCATGAATGCCCAGGAATTTGGTTAGCACTGCTACCTCTTAGCACCAGGGACCTGAGTTCAATTCAACCCACGGGCAACTGTCTGCGTGGAGTTTGCACGTTCTCCCTGTGTCTGTGTGGATTCCCTCCGGGTGCTCTGGCTTCCTCCCACAATCTAAGGATGTGTGGGTTAGAGCTGGATGAACACAGCAGGGTTAGGTGGATTGGCCAAGAGAAATGCAGGGTTACAGGAATAGGGCGGAAGGTTGAGTCTGGGTGGGATGCTCTGCGGAAGGTCAGTGTGGTCTTGATGGGCTGAATGGCCTAAGTCCACACTGTAGGTTTCTATGATTCAATTTGTTCTGAGTTAGTTGATTGCTGATGTTGAATAAATGTAGGGAACAAAAAGTACTTTTCCCTTTGGAAATCCACAAACATGCAGTGTTTTGTTTGTTTTGGTACAGAATTGATAGACAAAATATTTTTGCCAACAAGCCAAAGACGTTTGAGAAAAGTGTACAGTATTATCAATGATGGTCTGGCTGCACTTGGAATTCCAGTCTTTCAGAGCTCAGCAGGATTATTTGTTTGCGCAGATTTTAGAAAAGTAAATATCGTGAAGATTTAGTTAAATTACTTGGTCTTTGATATCATTAATTAAACTGGCATGGCTAAGGAAATATATATTTATTTATATGGAGGATATCCAGAAGAATGACCTGCAGTCTAGATCAAGTTTGTGAACTTTGTCTAAGCAATATTTGTAGTCAGTGCACCAATGATGGAGACTTCCTCTGAAAGTAGCTTTCAGCTCTTCTGTCCTTTTCCTATTCTCTGCTGCTGGTGACTCTGCGACTATGACTGTACGGTCCATGTAAATGATTGCAGCTGCACAATTAGGGAAGTTGTGAATATGCCCATCTAAAATGTTATGCAGTGTACAGTTGCTTGTCGTAATTACGAAGTAGCACTTGGCATTGTTGTGCTTAATGCCAGAGAATGTAAAGGTTAATTGGGAAGGAGCAGGATAATAGGAAGTGCCAGTATAACGTTGCCGTCAAGAGGACTGTGGAAAAGAACATTTAGCATTCAAAATTTGAAGGAATTCAAGTTTTCAATCATGAAATTTAAGGAATACTTAAGGCGTAGGATCAAATGGGTTACTCCCAGCGGGCTGCAAAGGTATGATAGGCTGAACAGGTTTCAGACAGTAAGGAAGATTTCTTCCCACTACCTTGGGTTGTTCAAGCCAGAGTAAGCACTTCAGTTAGGGAAGAGCAGAAGACATCTTGAATTAAGGTAATGAACTTGAAGTGTTAAAATATCAAAGGCACACGCAAAATATAAGGTGCTGAGTCACTAAAAGCTAGCATATAGGTTTGTTGGCCTTCGTTGCAATAAGTTTTGAGTACAGCAGTAAGGATATTTTGCTGCAGTTGTAGAGAGCCTTAGTGGGATGTTGTCTGGAGTGTATTTATAATATTGTGCCCTAGATTTGGTTCCAAGTTTAAAGAACCCATGATAGTAGTACTGAGTTTAGGAGGAAACTGGTATGCTTAATATGTGTGGCATATGTAACATGGCCGTTACAAAAAGAACTTATAAATCAGTTACCTCTCAATAGAAATCGTGTAAAAGTTATTTTCCAGTACGATTGTACTTTCTAACTTCCGTATCATTTTGCCAGCTTTCAACTGCAATGAATGGTGGGGATTTAATCTCTAAAGAACTGCTTCTGAGAGCACTGCAGAAGCCAAACAGTGGTTTGCTGGGGTGCTTTGATTCTGCATTATATGCCCTCTTGCTGGAAACACCTACATATGTACCTTGCTTGGAATTGGAAACCTCAGAATGAGAACTATCCATATGGCTTTACCATCTGGGGCAGCACAGTGGCTCAGTGGTTAGCACTGTTACTCACGGCAGGTATTTTCCTGAGGAAGGGTCACTGGACCCAAAATGCTAACTCTGATTTCTCTTCACAGATGCTGCCAGACCAATTGAGCTTTTCCAGCAATTTCTGTTTTTGTTTATGATTTACAGCATCTGCACTTCTTTTGTTTTTTATCTGGAATCCATGAGCCTGATTGCAGCCGGCCCCATGATTCTGATAACCATTTCCTCAAACAGGGCTCAGAAGATACATACATCTTAGTCCTTCATCAGTTCTATTCTTCCTTTTCTATTGTGTCCTGTAGGAGACCAGAATGTGATTTTCTAGTACTAATTTAGGTAATGTCTGCCGTAGTTGAGTAACAAGGACCTGCATGTGAAGCTGGCATTGCTGACTGAGAATGTGAGGTGGAGGAGATGGGGTAACTTGATATTGGGTAAGAATCCTGAGGTGGTTTTATTCATTCGCGGATGTGAACTTGGCTAGCTGGGCCAACATTTGCTGCTCATTCCTAGTTGCCTTGCTGCTCATCCCAATTGTCCTTGAGAAGGTGGCAGTTCTATCTTGTAATGACTTTGTGACTGACTACAGCTGGATGATATGTTGAATCAAGCAGGGAGAGTGACTGGTATTGTCATGGGTAGGAAATGTCAAATCAGGATGCACTCATTGGCTGAGTAATTAGCACTGCTGCCTCACAGCACCAGGGACATGGGTTCAATTCCAGCCTCGGGTGGCTGTCTGTGTGGAGTTTGCATATTCTCCCTGTGTCTGTGTGGGTTTCTGCTGGGCGCTCCAGTTTCCTCCTACAGTCCAAAGATGTGCAGGTTGGGTGGATTGCTAAATTGACCATAGTGTCCAGGGATGTGTGAGTTAGGTGGGTTAGTCCATGGAAATGCAGTGTTACAGAGATAGGGTTCAGGGGATGAGTCTGGTATGATGCTCCTTGCATAGTCGATGTGGACTTTTTGGGGCCAAATGGACTGTTACTACACTTTAGGGATTCTATTCTATCATCTTGACCATACATGTGAGGTCATTAAATTTCTTATGGCACTCCTGCTATGTCTTCAGACTCAGAGAGTTGACCACCTTCTTGGCCACCTGATCTTGCACACTATTGAGGTTGATCCTTGAGGACTATCTGAGAAACTATGGCATATCTCTTACTGCCCATTTGCATCACAATTTGCTTCAAATTTGCATTATCGATGTGCAACCCTTTCTCTGTTCTAGTGTCCCATTTTCCACAGTTTAACTGAAATAGTGTGTGGAATTTTTTTCAGCCCTTAAGTGGTATGGCCAATGATGTAAAATTTGGGAGAATATGGTGACAATGGCAAAATCTGGTTCTATACAGTGAGAACAAAGTTTCAGTTTTACACTTATAGTTTCAACAGTGAGTTCTAAGCCTTGCTAGTAAGGTTTCACTACTTTATTTTCAGACATTTGCATCTCATTAATCTCACTACCATTTATATGCAATCCAATGCCCAGAAACTAGACTATGCCAAAGTGCAGCTTACTGCTTGCTTTCCTGGGCCTCTATCTTAAGGTCCTCGGACAGCGACTGGCTCATCCCTTCCTTCAGGTAGTCAGCATTGGCAAAACACTGGCCTCAGTACCAAAATTGTGGTTGATCTCAGACAAACTCACAATACACCTGGGGCTTCACTTTGTAACTTAAGGATACCTTACATCTCAGTATTACTGCACAACCTCACTTTGTGCAGGGAAGCACCCACTTGATATCTGTATCAGATGAATTTTATAGCCGTTAAATTGATTCCTTAGTGTTCATTCACTTTGTACTTACTTGAGGGCTCAAAGCATTTCTGGCTTGCCTTGCTTTTTAACAAAGACAGGAAGGAAGGCAACTTGTTATGGTCGCAGCCTAGAACAGTCGAGGGATTGGATATGTAGCTGTATGGCAGTATGTTGTGGTCATTGTAGAAATTAAAAGGACTGTGAGAAATTATTCTCCAATTTGTGGCCTGTAGTTTTGATCGGCAGAATTTTGTATTTGCTGCCTATCACTTGCCACCCATTTTTGTCTGTTATTTTACTGAAGTGCTAAGAAGATGATCTATCTCAGCCTTTTCCAGTAATTCCAGAAATTCACCAAAGGCCCTTAGACAGTTGCTTCCAAATCCATGATCCCTTCTATCTAGAAGGACAAGGGCAGCAGATACATGGGAACAACACCACATGCAAGTTCTTCTCGAAGTCATTCACCATGCTGACTTGGAAACATATCGTTGTTGTTGCTGTGTCAAAATCCTGGAATTACCTCCCTAATGGCATTGTTGGTTGGGACCTACAGCATATAGGTTGCAGCAGTTCAAGGAGGCAGCTTACCACCACCTTCTCATGGGCAACTGGGAACAGACAATAATTGCTGGCCAGCAATGACACCTGCATCCCATGAATGAATTAAAAAAAGTTTGGAATAAATGCTTATTTTTCTGTTAATGAGAAAATCTGGTGTGAATTGCTATTGTCATGAAAATCAGTTTCCAATAAATTGATCATCTTGGTGGTTTAATCTATTTACACTTAGTGGTGGATTATGGAGTAGTGAACTTAGTGAATTTAGCAGTGCATACTTCCCAATTGTGTCATAGCAATGTGCTCAGAGATTGTGTTCCTGAATCTAATCTAGATACAGGTGAAAGTTTCTGAGCTGGTAAGGAGTGCAGGAAAAAATCTAGCTGTTGCATTACCTAAGAGATCTGTAGCTTCTTCCTCAAACTTGGAAAAGGAACTGATTTGGTGGAGGGTTTGGCCGCTTTGGGACAGACATTGTGTGGGGGCTGCAAATCCTAGAAATGGAGACAGTTAGTTGTGCAATGGGGTAGAAGATTGAGCATCTTAAGAATAAGTAACTGGTGGTGGTGATGGGAGACCAGTGCAGCACAGTGCACTGAAGCTTGCTGGAAAGTCTTGAAATGGAAATTTTGGCATTCGCACATTCTCTCCAGCCACTTTGATCTTCTCATGGGGATGAAGAGCTGAATGTCGACCACGCTGTTGGATCTTTTGGCCTTCCCTCCCCAGTTATGAGACATTTTCTCCTGCAATGATACAAAAGGAGAGATTGAATGAGGTGAAAGTAGATGGAAAAACAGCTAGTGGTGCAAAAGCAGGAAAGGTGGTGAGGTGACCCTCAGTAAGTGAGTAGGATACACTGAGCAGGAAGGGTTAGTAGTTTAGGAGATTGAGGTGGTTGAGACTGTTTTTGAGCATGAGGCACGTGACATTGGAAGTTGTAGACCATTAGCCTTAGTGATGAGAAGTTCCAGAGTTAGAGTGCATGTGAGGTGGCGGAGAGAAAATGCTGGCACTTGCTTTGGCAGAGCCCAGCAGATCCATAACAATTTTATGGCACTGTTGGCACTTGTGATCAGAGAAATAGTGCTGACATGGGTTGTCATCTGGGTGGTGGCTTGCTGGGGTCTGGTGGTCAGGCCTCTTTTCTTGGTCCAAAACCAAGAGAATGGTTTTGCTCCTCCAGCATCTCCAGTAAAACTTCAGCAAAGTGGGGTGCCATTTTTCTTTTCTGGGGTATGTACTTTCTGACAACAGTCTAGTACCGCAGAGTGAGGCCAGTTCCTGGCTTGCACTGTGTGAAGTTTTGTGCATTTGGTATTTAAATATGGCACCAGCAGGGAGCACTCCTGCCTATGTTGGCACGTGATTGCACAGGACAGATGCTGTGTAGGACAGATGCTGTGTAGAACAGATGTGTAATAAATTTTATGTGCAGTGGAAAATAGCATGAAAAAAGTCACTGTGAACCATGTGGAAACATCAGCCATGAAACTCTTCCAAAAAGCAGCCTAAAAGTGAGAAAATTCAGTTCAATATTATCCAGTACCACTTCCCTTAAAAAAAAAAAGGATGTTTGCACCATGTGCTATTGGCCATAGAGGCATGTGAGAGCTTTGTATTACAATCATGGTAATGAAATGACAGAACACATAACAGGTCATGAATTGTAATGCTGTGCATGTAAAAAGGGTTGGGTTAAATTTTAGCCTGAGGTGTCCTGAATGCCTTCCACATTGATAACATAGCAAAATGTTGATTTTCTGCAGAAGGATCCCGGCCCGAAACATCAACTTTCCGGCTCCTCTGATGCTGCCTGGCCTGCTGTGTTCCTCCAGCTCCACACTATCCTGACAGAAGTGGAATGTATGAACAATAAAACAAGGAAGGGAAGATTGTGAACAGAAAATTTTTGCATTTGTCATATTTTGACAACTTGTTATAAGTAATTAATAAGTAGTCATGATTTTACATTCTTTTAAAACAATTCTTGAGATCTCAGACTTCAGAAACTTCAGATGGAACTATGGTGGAAACTCATCAATGGAAAACTCTACATAAGCTGTGGTGTTGCTTTTGAATGTTGTGAACCAGGGTGGTTAAGACTCTTGTTTTTGGACTCTGCTGAAAGGAGAGTCTACTGCATTATTATTGTTAGCCCTCAAAAAATTGAATAAGTTTAGACTGGGAGCAGTGCGCAGCAGTCAGCATCACTGTGAGGCTGGATAAATTCGTCCTCACCCTCAAAAACTTTTCTTTCAATTCCTCCCACTTCCTACAGACAAAGGGGTGGCCATGGGTACCCGCATGGGCCCAAGCTATGCCTGGCTCTTTGTAGGTTACGTGGAACAATCCCTCTTCCGTACCTACACTGGCCCTAAACCCCACCTCTTCCTCCGTTACATTGATGACTGCATCGGCACCGCCTCGTGCTCCCACGAGGAGCTCGAACAGTTCATCCACTTCACCAACACCTTCCACCCCAACCTGAAGTTCACCTGGACCATCTCCAACACTTCTCTCTCCTTCCTGGACCTCTCTGTCTCCATCTCGGGCAAACACCTAGAAACAGATGTCCATTTCAAGTCCACTGACTCCCACAGCTACCTGGAATACACCTCCTCCCACCCACCCTCCTGCAAAACTGCCATCCCCTATTCCCAATTCCTTCACCTCCGCCGTATCTGCTCCCAGGATGAGACATTCCACTCCCGTACATCTCAAATGTCCTCATTCCTCAAGGACCGCAACTTCCCCCCCACAGTGGTCGAGAACGCCCTCGACCGTGTCGCCCGCATTTCCCGGAACACATCCCTCATGCCCCGTCCCCGCAATAATAACCAAAAAAGAATCCCCCTCGTCCTCACATACCACCCCACCAACCTCCGGATCCAACGCATCATCCTCCGACACTTCCGCCATCTGCAATCAGACCCCACCACCAAAGACATTTTTCCCTCCCCACCCTTATCTGCCTTCCGGAGGGACCACTCCCTCCGCGACTCCCTTGTCCGCTCCACACTCCCCTCCAGCCCCACCACACCCGGCACTTTTCCCTGCAACCGCAGGAAGAGCTACACCTGCCCCCACACCTCCTCCCTCACCCCAAGCCCAGGCCCCAAGAAGACTTTCCACATCAGGCAGATGTTCACCTGCACATCTGCCAATGTGGTATACTGCATCCGCTGTACCCATTGTGGGTTCCTCTACATCGGGGAAACCAAGCAGAGGCTTGGGGACCACTTTGCAGAACACCTGCGCTCATTTCGCAACAAACAACTGCACCTCCCAGTCACGAACCATTTCAACTCCCCCTCCCATTCCTCAGATGACATGTCCATCCTTGGCCTCCTGCAATGCCACAGTGATGCCACCCGAAGGCTGCAGGAACAGCAAATCATATTCAGCCTGGGAACCCTGCAGCCCAATGGTATCAATGTGGATTTCACAAGCTTCAAAATCTCCCCTCCCCCAACCGCATCCCAAAACCAGCCCAGCTCATCTCCACCTCCCTAACCGGTTTTTCCTCTCACCCCAAGCCACACCCCCATCTCCTATCTACTAACATCATCCTGCCCCCTTGACCTGTCCGTCCTCCCTGGACTGACCTATCTCCTCCCCACGCCCCTACCTACACTCGCCTTTACTGGCTCCATCCCCGCCTCTTCGACTTGTCTGCCTCCTCTCCACCTATCCTCTCCTCTATCCATCCTGCAGCTGCCCCTCTGGTCAAACGAGTATTCTGTTTTGGATACTAATGAGGGTGTTGGCCCATCAGGTCAGAGAGCAGCAGCAGCCAGAGCAGTGGCACCACGACTGGCCCTGCTGTACAGAAGAGAGGGTCAAAGCATAATAGAGCAATAGTAGTTGGAGATTCCGTAGGGGCACAGGCATTTCTGAGTCTGCAAGAGAGACTCCAGAATCATATGTTGCCTACCTGGTGCTAAGGTCATGGATGTCCCTGAGCAGGCACTGGGCATACGGAAACAGGAGAGTAAACAGACAGACGTGATTGTCCAAGGTGTAGAGCTGGATGAACACAGCGGGCAAGCAGCATCAGAGCAGCAGGAAGGCTAACATTTCAGGCCTAGACCCTTCTTCAGAAATGGGGGAGGGGAAGTGGGTTCTGAAATAAATATGGAGAGAGGGGGAGGCGGATAGAAGATGGATAGAGGAGAAGATAGGTGGAGAGGAGACAGACAGGTCAAAGAGGCGGGGATGGAGCCAGTAAAGGACAAGCCAGCTCGTCCCCGCCTCCCTAGCCTGTCCTTCCTCCCACCTCAAGCCCCACCCGCATCTCCTACCTACTAACCTCATCCCACCCCCTTGATCTGTCCGTCGTCCCTGGACTGACCTATCTTCTCCCTACCTCCCCACCTACACTCACCTTTACTAGCTCCATCCCCGCCTCTTTGACCTGTCTGTCTCCTCTCCACCTATCTACTCCTCTATCCATCTTCTATCCGCCTCTCCCTCTCTTCCTATTTATTTCAGAACCCCCTTCCCCTCCCCCATTTCCGAAGACGGGTCTAGGCCTGGAATGTCAGCCTTCCTGCTCCTCTGATGCTGCTTGGCCTGCTGTGTTCATCCAGCTCTCCACCTTGTTATCTCAAATTCTCCAGCATCTGCAGTTCCTGCTATTTCTGAAGTGATTGTCCACATTGGTGTAAATGGTATAAGTAGGAAAAGTGACAAGGTCCTGCAACAACTATTCAGCGAGTTAGGTAATAAACTAAAAAGCAGGACCTCTAAGACAGTAATCTCAGGATTGCTCCCTGCGCTATATATCACTGAGGCTAAGAACAGAGACAGAACACAATTGAACACATGGCTAAAGAGCATATGTAGGGGGACGGCTTCAGATGTGTGGATCTTTGGGATGTCTTTCAGAGAAGATAGGAACTCTACAAGAAGGACAGATTGCACCTAAGCTGGATGGGCACTAATATCCTGGCAGGGAGGTTATATAGTGCCAGTCGGGAAGGTTTAAACTAGTGTAGCAGGAGTGTGGGTTCCGGAGCAGCTAGTCATTAAGTACAGAGACTGGGGAAGAACCTGAATTTAAGGCAAATAAAGCTAGGAGGAAGGACAGTCAGGAGAGGTTATAATCATAGAATCTCTGCAGTGTGGAAATGGGCCCTTCGGCCCAACCAGTCCACACCGACCCTCAGAGCATCCCATCCAGATCCAGCATCCTCCACAGATCCTTCCCCCAATAAACCACCTAATCTACACATCCCTGAACACTACGGGCAATTTAGCACGGCCAATCCACCTAGCCTGCACATCTTTGGACTGTGGGAGGAAACCGGAACACCCGGAGGAAACCCACGCAGACACAGGGAGAATGTGCAAACTCCATACAGACAGTCACTTGAGGGGAGAATCAAACCCAAGTCCCTGGTGCTGTGAGGCAGCAGTGCTAACCACTGTGCCACCGTGCTAAAATCCTTTATCACAACCAGATGTTAAAACTTCATATTCTGATTCTCCTAGATCTCTTTTCTAGTCTGTAGACTTCACTTCAGCATCCTGCATGGTATATACATCTTTGCCCTTTTCTGAAACTATACGCATTACACAGCACTAACTTAAGAAACAGTTGGAGGAATAGATGGCTCCTGCTGCCTGCTTTGTCATTTAGAACAATCGTGGCTGATCTGCCTTAACTTCACTTTCCCTCCTACATTGCATGTTCTTTGATTCCCTGAGAAATCAAAAATATGTTTATCCTGGTGTTGAATATTTTTAACGTTGGAGCATTTCAGAATTCTCTGGGATGAAAAACTACAGAAATTAATAATCCTCTGAAGAAATATTTCCTTATCTTCATGCGTAATGATTGGTTCTATCGTCCATGACTTCTCAAGTAACTGTACTCCATATAGTCATCACCGTTTTGTGACAAACTTCTGAGAGTGTGCAGTCAATTCCATATTTGATCCAGGATATTCCTTCTTATCCTACATGACTCTTGCACAAACCGACTCATGCTGTGACCGTTTTACAGGTGTAAAAATTGACATCTAATGGTATGATCATGGACAGCAGCATCTGCTCAGTTTACATCAGGAGTACGCCTTCAGAAGAACTGAGAAAGAATCTATAATGAGTGTCTCAAACCTGCTGTGTATGTAAATAGGGTGACTCATACTTACAAAAACAGAAATTGATGGAAAAACTCAGCAAGTCTGGTAGCATCTGTTGAGAGAAAGCAGAGTTAACATTTCAGGTCCAATAATCCTTCTTCAGAACTGAAGCTTAATTCTGAAGAAGGTTTACTGGACCTGAAATCTTAACTCTGCTTTCTGTTTACACATCCTGCCCCAGACTTGCTGAGCTTTTCCCTGAATTTCTGTGTTTGTTTTTGATTTTCAGCATTTGCAGTTCTTCGATTTTTATGTTTTCTTCTGAAAAAATGGATTTAGAAGCAAAGCTTTGAAAACCTAGTAATGAATTGCTTGTCAGACTGGCAGACAGAATGTAATGATCCTTTTTAAACAAATTTTTTATAACAGATGTCAAGTTAATGAGCTTGTAATTTGATGGTCATGAAATTTGAGCATTCTGTGAATTTGTTTTTTAAAAAAGAGGACATATTGACATACAACTAATATGTAGGTGCTCTGACAGAAGTCAAAAACAACTCTACACTTCTCTATTTTAAGGGTTTCAGAGGCTGAAAATGATATTACAGGTTAATGCGCCAGTAGCAATTCCTAACATTGATCTGAATGACATGCCCACATCTGCAAAATCTGTTGATTTTACATTCAGTCAGTCATTCGTCAGATAATGTTGTCAAATTATTGCAAGGGACATCAGAACTCATGCACAAAGGAAGATCATTGTTACTACAAACTCTTCGTTTCCTGCAGCTGGTTGAGAGATTGCCTGTGTGTGTTATCTTTGTTTTCAGATAATAGTTTAGAATGAGAGAACATATCTATGCTTTCCTCATGTAGCTAAATAGCTTTCATAAAAGAATAATTCAAGATTTTTTTTTTCCTTCCCCTGAGTAGAGCGTAGAGTATTATTTCCTTAGGATCTTTTGCAGGTAGTGTGCATTATGTCTCAAATTGTTGATTAGCGGAACTATCTCAGGATGAATGGCAATAGATGTTAATATTCAACTCACTTTCATTTTTTGTCCAGAATAACTCAAATATATCGTGTATTTTCTCATGGGCACTATTGTTACATCAGTCTTGCTTCATTTACAATTATTAAGTGCTAGTGTTAAAACAGTATCTACAGGATTTTAAAAAATAACTTATTAATTTGTGATGCCTTGGGCAGTATTTGTCATCCATCCCTAACTTCCCTTGATGAGATAATGATCAACCTCTAGAACCGCTGTGGTCAGTGAACAAGGAACATAGAACAGTACAGCACAGTACAGGCCCTTCGGCCCACAATGTTGTGCTGACCTATTATCCTACTAAGATCAAATTACCCTGCACACTCTACATTTTACTATCCTCCATGTGCCTATCCAAGAGTCACTTAAAAGTCTGTAAAGTATCTGACTCCACTACCACTGCCGGCAGCGCATTCCACATGCCCACCACTCTCTGTGTAAAGAACCTACCTCTGACATCTCCCCTATACCTTCCTCTAATCACCTTAAAATTATGCCCCCTCGTAATAGTCATTTCCACCCTGGGAAAAAGTCTCTGACTATCAACTTTATCTATACTTCTCATCATCTTGTACACCTCTATCAAGCCACCTCTCAGCCTTCTTCGCTCCAATGAAAAAAGCCCTAGCTACCTTCCTCAACCTTTCCTGATAAGACCTGCCCTCCAGTCCAGGCAACATCCTGGTAAATCTCTCTGCACCCTCTCTAAAGCTTCCACATCTTTCCTATAATGAGGTGACCAGAACTGGACGCAATATTCCAAGTGTGGTCTAACAAGGGTTTTATAGAGCTGCAGCATAAACTCACGGCTCTTAAACGCAATGCCCCTTTGGATGAAAGCTGACACACCATATGCCTTCTTTACAACTCTATCAACTTGGGTAGCAACTTTGAGGGATCTATGGTCATGGACCCCAAGATCCCTCTGTTCCTCTACAGTGCCAAGAATCCTGCACACTCCTACATACTCCTGTAATACCATTAGGGAGGACCTTCCAGGATTTTGAGCCAGTGACGCTGAAGGAAAGGTGATATATTTCCAAATCAGATTGGTGTGTGGGTTGGAGGGAAACTTATGGATGGTGGTGTTCCCAAGCATTTGCTGCCTTTGTTCTTCTAGGTAGTAGAGGTCATGGATTTGGAAGGTGCTGTTAAAGCAGCCTCTGAGTTTCTGCAGGACGTCTTGTAGATGGGGCACACTGCTGCCATTGTGTGTTGGTAGTGAAGAGAGAGTGTTGAGAGTAATGCATGATGTGACAATCAAGCAGACTACATCATCTTGGATGGTGTCAGGGCTCTTAATCTGACCTCCTTGTGGACAGGATATACTGAGCAATTTTCCACATTGTAAATATTATAGCTGTATTGAAACACTGGCTAGGGGCAGGGCTAGTTCTGGAATACAAATTTTCAGTACTACTGCTGACTGTTGTCAGTGCTGAAATCCTTTGTTGTATCCAATATCTTTATATCAGATAGTATAAATCCAATTCACTAAAGATAGGCATCTATGATACTGAGGACACTAGGAGCGGCTGAGATTGATCATCCGCCTCACACTTCTGAAAGAAGATAGTTGCAAACGTTTCAACCTTGTCTTTACAAGGGCTTCTGTATCATGGAGAAGGAGCTATTTCAGGAGTAGCTTCCTCTTGTTAGTTGTTTAATTATCCACCATCATTCACAACTGAATGTGGCAAGACTGCAGAACTTTGATCTGATCAGTGGTTGTAAGATCAATTAACTCTGAATATCACATACTGCTTATCATGTATTGTAACCTCACTGGGTTGACTTCTGATTTTGAGGTATCTGGTACTGCTCCTAGCATATCAACTTGCACTCTTCATTGAAACTGGATTTATCCCCATTTTGAGAGAAATGGTAGAGCGTGGGATATGTCAAATCAAGAAATTATAGATTGTCATTGAAAGCAATTCTGCCACTGACGGCTCACAATACTCTTCCATACATAGATTTGAATTACCTTTCAAGTTTCACAACATCTTTAGTGTAGTGGGCATACCAGAATTGAATGCGACCTAACCGATGTCCTGCACACCCGCAACATGACCAGCAAAACTCCTGTACTCAATGCACTGACCAATAAATGCAAGCATACCAGATACCTCCTTCACCACCTTGTCTACCAGCAACTCCACTTTCAAGGAACTATGAACCTGCACCCAAGGTCTCTTAGTTCGACAACACTCCCCAGGAGGTTACCATTAAGTATGTAAGTTCTGCCCTGATTGGCTCTACTAAAATGCAGCACCTCACATTTATCTAAATTAAATGCAACCTGCCACTCCTCAACACATTTGCCCATCTGATCAAGATCCCCTTGTACTCTCAGGTCACCTTCCTCACTGTCCACTACACTGCCAATATTGGTGTCATCTGAAATATTGGTGTCATCTGAAAACTTACTAACCATACCTCATATATTCACATCCAAATCATTTATAGAAATGACAAAAATCTGTGGACCCATCACTGATCCTTGTGGTACACAGCTGGTCACAGGCGTCCAGTCCAAAAAGCAACCCTCCACCATCACCCTCTGTCTCCTACTTTTGAGCCAATTTTGTATCCAAATGGCTAGTTCTCCCTGTTTTCTATGTGATCCAACCTTGCTAACCAATCTACCATGCAGAGCCTTGTAAAATGCTTTACTGAAGTCCATATAGACAACATCCAACGCTCTGCCTTCATCAATCTTGTTTGTCACTTCTTCAAAAAACTCAATTAAGTTAATGAGACACGATTTCCCCTGTATAAAGCCATATTGACTATCCTGAATCAGTCCTTACCTTTCCAAATACATGTACATCCAACCCCTCTGGTGAACCTGTCACAGTTCCCTAGCTTTTCCTTTCTTAAATAATGGCATCACATTAGCCAACCTCCAGTCGTCTGGCACCTCCCCAGTGGCTAACAATGATACAAATAGCAAGGGGCCCAGCAATCTCTTCTCTAGCTTCCCTTGGAGTCCTAGGGTACACCTGATCACACCCTGGGGTTTATCCACCTTTACACGTTTTAAGATGTCCAGCACCATCACCTCTGTAAATTAACACTTTTCCAGATACCAATATTTATCTCTGCAAGTTTTCTAGCTTCCATATCCTTCTCTGCAGTAAACACTGCTGTGAAATACTCATTTAGCATCTCCCCAATGTCTTACAGTTCCACACATAGGTGACCTTGCTAATCTTTAAGGGAACCTATTCTCTCTCTTTTGTCCTTAATTTATAATCATAGAATCCCTGTGCCTTAATCCTATCTGCCAAACCTATCTTGTGTCAACTTTTTGCCCTCCAGATTTTGCTCGAGTATACTCCTATTGCCCTTATTCTATTCTTAGGATACATTCGATCCCTGCTGTCTATATCTGACATATGCTTCCTTCTTTTTCTTGACCAGCACCTTAATTTCTGTAGTCATTCAGCATTCTCTACACTTACTTGTTTTGCCCTTCATGGTAAGGGAGCATTCTTTCTCTGGACTCTCATTATCTTACTTTTGAAGGTTTCCCACTTTCCAACTGCTCATTTACTTAGAAACATCTGCCCACAATCAACTGTTGAAAGTTCTTGCCTAACCTAATGCAAAATTGGCCTTCCTCTAATTTAGAACTTCAACTATTAGACCAGGTCTATCCTTTTCTATAACAACTTTAAAACTAATAGAATTATGATCAGTGGCCCCAAAGTGCTCCCTCACTGACCCCTCAGTCACTTGCCCTGCCTTATTTCCCAAGAGAATGTCAAATTTTTTAAAAATTTATTCATTTGTGGGGGATGTGGGTGTCACTGGCTGGCCAGCATTTATTGCCTGACCCTAGTTGCCCTTGAGAAGGTGGTGATGAGCTGCCTTCTTGAACCACTGCAGTCCACAATGCCATTAGGGAAGGAATTCCAGGACTTTGACCCAGTGACATGAAGGAGTGCTGATATATTTCCAAGCCAGGATGGTGAGTAGCTTGGAGGTGAACTTGAAGGTGGTGGTGTTCCCATATATCTGCTGCCCTAGTCCTTCTAGATGGAAATGGTCGTAGATTTGGAGATGCTGTCCGAGGATCTTTGGTGAATTTCTGCAGTGCATCTTGTAGATATTAGCAGCAGTGTGAACCGAGCGGCTGTGGTGGAAGGAGTGGATGCTTCTGGATGTAGCACCAATCAAGCAGGCTGCTATGTCCTAGATGGTGTCAAGCTTCTTGAGTGTTGTTGGGGTTGCACTCACCCAGGCAAGTGGGGAGTATTCTATCACACTCTTGACTTGTGCCTTGTAGATGGTGGACAGGCTTTCAGGAGTCAGGCTGCAAGTTACTCGTCGCCGTATTCTTAGCGTCTGTTTTGCTCCTTTTCTAGTAGGTACATCCATGTTCTGATTAAAGAAAACTTTTTTGTTCACACTAAACAAATTAGACTCCACTGAAGCCCTTAACGATACAGCAGTCTCGATCTGTGTTTGGAAAGTTAAAGTCCCCCACCATTAAAACCTTACTATTCTTACAGATAACTGACATCTCCTTACAAATTTTCTTCTCAATTTCGCACTGACTATTTGGGGTGGGGGTTTGGTGTCTATGGTGATCATCCCTTTCTTATATCTCAGTCCCACTCAAACAACTTCACTGGATGCTCCCCCTGGAATATCGGCTCCACGTACAGCCACAATGTTATCCTTAACCAAAAATGCCCCTTCTTGCCCCCTTTCTGTCTTTCCTGTAGCATCTATACCCTGGAACCTTAAGCTGGTAGTCATGTCCATTCTTGAGTTATATTTCTGTAATAGCTATGACATCCCAGTCCTATGTTCCCAACCATGCCCTGAATTCATTTGCCTAACCTGTCAAGCCACCTGCATTGAAATAAATAGTTTAATTTATTAGTCCTACCTCATTCTTTGCCTTGGGGCTACTGCCTGCCTTGACTGTTTGACTTGCTCCTTTTCTCTACCCGCCTGAAGTTGATCTGTTTTCTTACTATCTCTGTGCTTGCCCCCTCCACTTACTCATTTAAATCTCCCCAGTTAGCTGAAGCAAATCTCCCTGCCACTGTATTAGCCCCCTTCCAATTCGGGTGCAATCCATCCTTCTTATACAAGTCATTTCCACCCTAGAAGAGATTTCAATGATCCAAAAATGTGCATCCTTCTCCCCTGCACCAGCTCCTTTGCCATGTATTCATCTGCTCTATCCACCTATTCCTATCTCACTAGCACATGGCACTGGGAGTAACCCAGATGTTACTACTCTCGAGGACCTACTTTTTTACATCCTCCCTAATTTACTTTATTCTCCCCTCAGACCTCATCCTTTTCTCTACCTTTGTTGGTACTAACTGAAGAACGACCTCCTGCATGTCACTCTCCCCTCTGAGAATATTCTGCACCCTCTCTGGAAAATTCTTGATCCCAGCACCAGCACCAGGGAGGCAACACACCATTCTGATGTCATGTTGTCAGCCACAGAAATGTCTGTCTGTGCCTCAGACAGGAGAGTCTCCTTTCATAATTGATCCTGAAGTACCTCTTGTGACTGTAGAGCTAGTCTCGGTACCAGAAACCTGCTGTCAGTGCTACGTTTCCCTGAGAGTCCATCCCCCTCTACATTTTCCAAAATAACATTCTTGTTTGAGATCATGCAATTATCTGCCATGCAGTGTAGTCGTATTTCGCACCTTTTTGTATGGCACCTTACCAAAAGCCTTTTGGAAATTCAAGTACATTTACTTGTACCCCTTTTTCCACCATACTTGTTACATGCTGGAAGCACCCTAATAAATTTATCAAACACTATTACCATTTCACAGAACCACATTCATTGGCCATTTGACCCATCATGCCTGAATTGGTTCTATTACCTTGTACCAATCTCCTCCTTTTTCCTGGTGTCCCACCACAATGTTTCTATTCAAGTAAGTGTCCAATGCCCCCTTGGATGCCACAGTTGAATCTACACTGACATTTCCAGGAAATGGATTCCATACCCTAATTACTTGCTGTGTCTTTTAATTCAGTTGTAACATGTGGGTGTTGCTGGCTGACCAGCATTTATTGCCTGTGCCTAGTTGCCTTTAAGAAGGTGGTGGTGAGCTGCTTTCTTGAACCACTGCAGTCCACCTGTTGTGGGTTGACCCAAAATGTCATTAGGAAGGAAATTCCAGGATCTTGACCCAGCGACAGTGAAGGAATTTATATTTCCAAGTTAAGATGGTGAGTGGTGTGGAGGAACTCGAGGGTGGTGGTTTTCCCATGGATCTGCAGCCCTTGTCCTTCTCGATGGAAGTGGTTGTGGGCTTGGAACGAGCTATCTGAGGATCTTTGATGAATTTCTGCATTATATCTTGCAGGTAGTACACGCTGCTGCTACTGAGTATTGGTGGTGGAGGAAGTTGATGCTTGTGGAGGCAGTGCCAATCAAGTGGGCTGCTTTGACCTGGACGGTGTCAAGCTTCTGGAGTGTTGTTGGGGCTGTACTTATCCAGACAAGTGGCAAGCATTCCATCACACTTCTGATCTGTGTCTTGTAAATAGTGGACATGCTTTGGGGAGTCAGGAGGTGAGTTACTCACTGCAGTATTCCTAGCCTCTGATCTGCTGTTATAGCCACTCTCTTTATGTAGTGAATCCAGTTGAGTTTCTTGTCAATGATAACCCCCAGGATGTTGAGACTGGGGTATTCAGTGATGGTAACACTATTGAATACCAAGGAGTGGTGGTTAGATTATCTCTTACTGATGATGGTCATAACCTGGCATTTGTGTGGCATGAATATTACTTGGCATTTGTCATCCCAAGCCTGGAAATTGCCCAGGTCTTTGTTGCATTTAAATATGGACTGCTTCATTATCTGAGGAGTCATGAATGTTGCTGAACATTGTGCAGTCATCGGCAAAATCCCCATTTCGGATCTTATGATGGAGGGAAGGTCATTGATGAAGCAACAGTAAATGGTTGGGCCTAAAACACTATCCTGAAGAATTCCTGCAGAGATGTCCTAGAGCTGAAATGACTGACTTCTAACAAGCACAACCATCTTCCTGTGTGTCAGGTATGACACTAACCACTGGAGAGTTTGCCCCCTGCTACCTTTCATATCCAGTTTTGCTTGGACTCCTTTATGCCACATTCAGTTGATGTCACCTTGATGTCAAGGGCTGTCACTCTCATATCACCTGTGGAATTCAACTCTTTTGTCCATGTTTGAACCAAAGCTGTCATGAGGTCAGGACCTGAATAGCCAAACTGGAACCCAAACTGGGTGTCACTGGGCAGGTTATTACTGAGCAGGTGTTGCTTGATAGCACTTTCACCATCGGACTGGGGTTCATGAGACCAGGGCCAAAGACCTTTCACTGTCAGACAGGGGCTGGAGACCTCTCACAATTGGACTGGTGTTCTCGAGATGAGGCTGTGGAAACTGAGATAGAATTTGAACCGCCAGCGAAGATTGGGTTTATGCCATGGATTTTGATTAGATTACCTTGTTATGTATTGGTGTCCTGCTAATGTTAAAGTGTGAATAATTAATTTTTGTTAATGTTAGAAACTTATATCCATTATTCATTAAGTGTGTTTTGGAACAACTGGGCAATTTTGAGGGTTATTGAATATTGCAACTTCATTATATTGTGATTTGGCTTGCTATCTCTGGTCATAACATCCTTACAACCTTTCATGATCGGTGAGATCATGAACGGCGAGAAAATTCATAAAGCCGAAGTACAAAGGGATCTGGGAGTGCTAGTACAGGATTCTCTAAAGGTTAACTTGCAGGTTGAGTCTGTGATTAAGAAAGCGAATGGAATGTTGTCATTTATCTCAAGAGGGTTGGAACATAACAGCAGCGATGTGCTTCTGAGACTTTATAAAGCTCTAGTTAGGCCCCATTTAGAATACTGTGTCCAATTTTGGGCCCCACACCTCAGGAAGGACATACTGGCACTGGAGCGTGTCCAGCGGAGATTCACACGGATGATCCCTGGAATGGTAGGCCTAACATACCATGAACGGCTGAGGATCCTGGGATTGTATTCATTAGAGTTTAGAAGGTTGAGGGGAGATCTAATAGAAACTTACAAGATAATGCATGGCTTAGAAAGGGTGGACGCTGGGAAGTTGTTTCCGTTAGGTGGGGATACTAGGACCCGTGGGCAGAGCCTTAGAATTAGAGGGGGTCAATTTAGAACGGAAATGAGGAGACATTTCTTCAGCCGGAGAGTGGTGGGCCTGTGGAATTCATTGCCACGGAGTGCAGTGGAGGCCGGGACGTTGAATGTCTTCAAGGCAGAGATTGATAAATTCTTGATCTCGCAAGGAATCAAGGGCTACGGGGAGAGTGTGGGTAAGTGGAGTTGAAATGCCCATCAGCCATGATTAAATGGCGGAGTGGACTCGATGGGCCGAATGGCCTTACTTCCACTCCTATGTCTTATGATCAAGGCCATAATGTTTGCAATTTTTCAGTCTTCTACCACCTGTCCTGAATCTAGGGAAGACAAAAAGATTACGACCAATTCCCCTGCAATTTCTACTGTCAGTTCCTTTAAAATCCATTATCTCATCTGATCCTGCTACCTTGACAAATTCAAGTGCCAAACATTTAGCCAACACCTTTTCGTTATCAATTTTGAATCCTTCTAGTGACAGAGTTTCTCCCTCTGTAACCATGGCTGGGTAGCATCTTTGGTAGCATCTATTTGGTATGGACAGATTTGTGCCACACAAATACTAGGCAATGACATTCTCCAATAAGAGACCACCTATCACTGCCCCTTGACATTCAATTGTGTTATCATCACTGAATCCCCCAATATCAAAATCTTGAAGTCCGAAGATGTGCAGGCTAGGTGGATTGGCCATGCTAAATTACCCAGAGTGTTCAGGGATGAGTAGATTAGGTCGGTTAAAGGGAAAGGGTAGGGGGATGGGTCTGGGTGGGATGCTCTGAATGTTGGTGTGGGATTGCTGGACCAAAGGCCCTGTTTCCACACTGTAGGGATTCTATGATTACCATTAATCAGAATGTGAAATGGATTAGCCATATAAATGCAGTGGCTACAAGAGCAGGTCAGAATGCTGCAACAAGTAACTCACCTCCTGACTCCCCAAAGCCTGTCCACCACATACAAGGCACAAGTCAGAAGTGCAGTGGAATACTCCCCACTTGCCTGGATGAGTGAAGTTTCAACAACACTTAAGAGGGTTGGTACAATCCAAGATAAGACAGCCACAAACACCCACTCTGTCCACCGCTAAACCTCAGTAGCAGCAGTGTGTACTATCTACAAGATGCACTGCAAAATTCCACCAAAGATTCTTCGACAGCATCTTCTCTGCCTTGCAACTGTATGGAACTTTTAGTTTGGCCACATTTGGAATTTTGTGTACAGTTCTGGTCACCACACTACCAGAAGAATTTGGAGGCTTAGGATAGGGTACAGAAACAAGGATGTTGCCGGGTTTGGAGAGTATTAGTTATGAGGAGAGATTAGACAAACTTGGTTTGTTTTCACTTAAATGTCGAAGGATGAGGGGCGACCTGATAGAAGGTTACAAAATTCTGGGAGGTATGGATAGACTGGATCATCAGAATCTTTGTCCCAGGGTAGAAATATCAATTACAAGGGGACATAGGTTTAAGGTAAAAGCATGTAATTTTAAAAGAGATGTGAGAGGCAGGTGTTTTTACGCAGAGGGTGATAAGTGTGCTACCAGAGGATGTGGTGGAGGTACAAGAGCAGGATTTAAGAGGCATCTTGACAGATATGAATAGGCATGGAATAGAGGGATATGGACTGCATAGAGGCAAAAGCATTTTAGTTTAGAAAGGCGTCATGTGTCGATGTGCAGTCTTAGTGAGCTGAAGGGCCTGTTCATGTGCTGAACTTTTCTTTGTTTGATGTGTTGGTAGGATTTAAATAAAAGTTGGAAAGGAAAAATGTAGATTACAGCACAACCCAATATCAGAAGTTAGGCACATTTATATTGCAGTTTATACGACTGGTAGTGATTAGTTCCAGTTCAATATTTGATGTGAAGGTTGAAGCTGATCTGTTGTTTTACAGCGTCAGCTGTGATCTCAGTTTGTAGCCCTCTTGCCTTCATGTCAGACAGTTCCATATTCAAGTTCACTTTCAGGATTTGAGCACAAAAGTCAGCTGTGCAGTGCTGTGATTAGCTAACTGCTGTATTCATAACTCAGTCCTGTGTGAATGTCATCTCATTAGTCTATTACTGCTCTGCTTGGTACTCTGACCCTCTGGGAAACCTCTGGATGATATTTAAGTTGTTTTCTGAAAGTGTGCATGAACCAGAATTCCAGATTAGTCTTTATTTTACCAAAGGTCAGTGAATTCCAGACTAGTCTTTATTTCTTACAATCTAGTCAACAAAACTAACTAAAAATTCCAAGAGGGTTGCTCCTGGAATAATTTTGTGGAACCCCTGGAAAAATGGTGAATTATGACTTTTCTTTAAAATCTCTTTAAAGTATGATGAGAAATTACCTAGCAAGTTGGAATATGGATTCAGGCTGTTTTTGAACACAAAAAGTAAAGCAAAATTATAACGTTATGCTAACAGCTCCCAAGAGCTATTTCTTTAAAAAAAACAAGCAAATTTTGTACAACATTCAGTTTTTGCAGTGAAGGTATTCAAATTTTCACTTCAGACAAAAGATCCACACCCAAAATGTTAATCTACATTTTCACTTTCCAAATGTTGATAGGCCTGCTCTGTGTTTGATATGTTTTCTGTTTCCACTTAGATTCCCAGCGTTTGCGATTTTTAAAGTTTTCTTTTTGGGAAACGATTCTCTAATTTTGTGCTCCTAATAAGGAACTTTGGCTGCTGAGTGAAAATCACTCTAAGAAACGTAAACATTGGAAGAATTACCTCTGACGCGCAGGGTTATTTTCTGCCACTGGATGGTGTACTTGTGCTTTTGAACAGCTTTCAGCATCAACAACAATTTTATATTCATATAGTAACTTTAACGGAGTAAAATGTCCTATATTATGAAACAAAATTTGATGTAGAGGCATGTAAAGTGATTTTAGAACATGGAATCTATACAGTGTGGAAACAGACCATTTGGCCCAACAAGTCTGCACTGACCACTGAAGGACATCCCTCCCAGACCCGTCACCCTACTCTATCCCTGGAACTCTGCATTTCCCATGGCTAAAAGATCTAACCTACAGGTCCCTGAACATTGAGCAATTTGGCATGGCCAACCCACCTAACTTGCACATTTTTGGACTGTGGGAGGAAACTAGAGCAGCTGGTGGAAACCCATGTAGACACAGGGAGAATGTGCAAACTCCACACAAACAGTTGTGCGAGGGTGGAATTGAACTTGGGTTCCTGGTGCTGTGAAGCAGCAGGACTAATCACTGAGCCACTGTGTCACCCATTTTAGGGTAGGTAACCAGAAGTTGCATCGAACAAGTTGATACTAAGAAGTGTCCTGAATTATGAAAGAACATTACAGATATGCAAAGATCAAGGAAGGGAATTCAAGAGTTTAGGGCATAGGCAGCTGAAGGTATAGTCACTCATGGTACAGTAATTAATTATGGAAGTACTGGACTCAACAATTGAATCTTCCTTGGATACCGGTATTATTCCAGAGCTTTGGAATGCTGCAAGTATTAAATCTTTAATCAAAGAGCAGTATAAAGATAAACAGAACAGCTACAGGCAATCGTTTTAACTTTGGTGGTGAGAAAGCTTTTGGAAACTTTCACACAGTCCAAAATGACATCACTTGAACAAAAATAAATTAATTAATGAAAGCCAGCACAGTTTTTTCATAGAATCCCTACAGTGTGGAAACAGACAAGTGCCAATCGATTTTAATGACCTTTATTAAGTATTTTGATGAGATAACTTGTATTTATTTAAGTATGTAGGACTGTCACTTTAAAAATCCAATCATGTGATGTCATTACAACACCATTGGCCATTTTGGAGAGAAACTCCTCAGTCTAACCTTGCTGCCCGCAGAGTAACCATCTTCTTAATAAAGTTCCTGTTGTTGTTAAACGCTTTGGCCTCCTTTTCCTTCTTGAGATGTAACACAAGAAGAACACTGGTGACAAGGAGGGGATCTGCTTTAGAACCTATCAGGGCAATCTGTTGAATTGTTGGAAACAAAATCCTCAGTACAGATTTCAGAGGTACTTTGATAAAAAGAAGAAATCATAGATTCCGTACAGTGTGGAAAGAGGCTTATTTACCCATTGAGTCTGCACCCTCCCTCCCAGGAGCATCTAACCCTCTATCTCCATAATCGCTGCATTTACCATGATGTGGACTGGGATGAACAGGGTCAGAAGTCACATGACACCAGGTTATAGTCCAACAGGTTTGTTTGAAATTACAAGCTTTCGGAGCACTGCTCCTTTGTCAGGTGAAGCTGCATTTACCACGGCTAACCCACCTAACCTACACATCTCTGGACAGAGGCAATTTATCATGGCCAATCCACCTAACTTGCACATCTTTGGACTCTGGTAGGAAACCGCAACACGTGGCAGAAATCCACACGGATGCAGGGAGAACAGACCGTCACCACAAGGCTGGAATCGAGTGCATGTCCCTGGCATTATGAGGCAGCAGTAGTAACTACTGAGTTGTCATGCCGCCCTTATTGATTTTGATAGAAATCAAAAGATGCCATTGTTGCACCTAATCAGGTACAGTCAGTCAGAAAAAATAAAGAAGAATCCACTCCAGTGAAGAGGAGAACACTGCAAAAAAATGCTGATCACGTTCGCCATCCTGCAGGATCACTGTAAGCAATACGTGGAGGCAAATGTCCTGAACTAGGGATGTAGACTGAGAAAGAAACAGACACAGTCTCTGCAGGCCCTTCCCATTTAAAAACAAACAAATATAAATTGGCAGGAAATTTTGGCACTTTGGGACCATATGAGAGAGCTGGACCTCCTATTTCATTACTTTTTTGTTCAAGCTAATAAAATTATGAGGGGAAACTTCTTATATCCTGTGGATTCAGGTACAGCCAGAGAAGCTGGGTTCCAAAACTTGTGAAAGAATTATTAGGAATTTTACAGAATCATTTTTCACCAAAACATGGTGAGTGCTAAAAATTCAGATCGCACAAACACAACTGGTATGATGCTGAAACAGAAACAGAAATTGCTGGAAAATCTCAGCAGGTCTGGCAGCATTTTCAAAAGGGTTCCAATTTACACCATCCACAGTTCTTTTGGTTTTTTATTTAGATTCAACATCATACTATTTCCCACTTTGGAACAATTTTAAAGAAGTTAGCAGAATATTGTGAATTCAAAGACAAGTAATGCAATCAGAGACAGGCTGAGGGTGTGTGGTTTAAGATGTGAAGTAAACCAGAAGAAATTATGGATGGAAGGGAATCTAGACTTAAAGAAAGTACTTGATATAGCAGTCTGGATGGAACTAACAGCCAAGGGAGTTCAACAGCTAAGCTTGAACATGTCAGCTCGCAAAATGGCAGTTGAGAGAATTAACAAAATGGCAGCTGAGGGACAAACATCAACAGACTCAAAACTGCAATCTGGAAAAACAAAACAAAACATCAGCAAATTGCTGATATAAAATAGTTGTATGCAGAAATTGTGTCAGAAAAGGGTACATTGAATGGACGTGTTTGAAGAAGAAACAAACAAAATACGGCAAAAGTGTAGAAACTAAAGAGTTGAAAGAAAATCTACACTGCACAGAAAGGGCATGAAAAAAGCTCAAACTTCAATCCAAAGAGTAGTTGTTAATAAACATACTGCCATTACTGGCAACACCAACTGATATTGTGTCATTCCCTTACTGAATAGCAAGAATGGAGGTGAACACCAGTGGTTTTTTTTTTAAACTTTTAAAAAAAAAGTTGAACCCATCTTTCTTAATCAGCCTGCTCCAGAAATATTATTACAAGTGGGTCTTGAACCTGGGCCTCCTGGTCCAAGGGTAGGGGCCCTACCACTGTGCCACAAGAGGGCCCTGAAAGCTGGAAATGTGTATCAGAAGCAGCTGAGTTATATTGTGCTGCAACTGTAAAAAAAATTGCATTAAGACAGTACACAGGTGATGTGGTACCTTGAAGGAGTTGTATCAACGTAAACGTTCAGTTGTACGGTCAGTCTGAAGGTCCGTCTTAGCACATTGGCAAAGGAAATCTTCCAGCTTCACTGGGAAGTATGTGATTGGAGAAAATCAAATTCAGCTGGGCTGAAGTAAAGCACTTGGCAGATACTGAAACTGAGCTATTACGAATTCTAAAGTATCATGCTATTGTTTTTAATGGGGATTTGAGAAGCATTGAAAAAGTGTGTCAAATTGAAAATCAAAGATGAGAATCAAGCAAAGTGTTACAAAGCTAGATCAATGCCATATACAATCAGACCAAAGATTGAGATAGAATTAGAGAGGCTGGTCAAGACAGAAGAATCGTTGAATATGAGTGTGAGTAATTAGACCATGCTTATTGTATCTGTGAAGAAGAAAGATGGATCAGTATGCATCTGCAGCGATTTCATGGAAGTTACAATTAATCCGGTACAATGTGCTGAGAAGTTTCCTTTGCCTTTATTTGATAACCTACTTGTTGGACTAGCTGGGGGTCAGCTTTGCAGTAAAATAGACCTTATTCATCTGGAGATAAAAGGTACTGCAGACGCTGGAGGATCCGAGATAGCAAGGTGTGGGGCTGGATGAACACAGCAGGCCAAGCAGCATCATAGGAGCAGGAAAGCTTGACGTTTCGGGCCTAGACCCTTCATCAGAAAAGCCC
>JAHRHZ010000013.1:2566289-2621597 GCA_024137785.1 Ginglymostoma cirratum
TCAAGCTTTCCTGCTCCTATGATGCTGCTTGGCCTGCTGTGTTCATCCAGCCCCACACCTTGTTATCTCTCATTCATCTGGAGATAGGCTTGACTGTAGATACTGAGGTACAGAAATGCTTGACGATTGTAACACAAAGGACTACACAAATACAACAGAATTCCTTTTGAAATCACATCTGTAGCTGCATTCTTCCAAAATGCCATGGATCAGATTTTGAGTGGATTGGAAGGAGTCTAGTGTTACCTGGATAATATTTTAGTCACAGTGAGAAATGAAAAAAAGGCCTCTCCACAATTTAGCTGTTATTCTGTGATTTTTTAAAAAAATCTTCCAATGAATATTTAGGCCATGTCATTGATGTTAAGGGACTGCATAAGTACATTCATAAGTAAAAGACATAATACAGGCACCAACACCTAAAAATAAACCAACTATGACGATTTTTGAGCTTATTAAATTATGGCAGGTTTGTCTCAAATCTTGCAAACATTTTGGTACTACTACATAACTTCTAATGCTAAAATGAGAATTGGAAGTGGAAGATCAACATAAAAGAGCTTTTAGAAAGTCAAACAGACTTTAATAAAGTCAGAAGCTCTGACCATTTTGACCCAAAGTTACTAATGCAACCAGTATCACCAAATGGAGTGGGAGAAGTCATTTCTCACATATCACCCAATGGTGAAGAGAAGCCAATAACTACTGCATCAAGGTTGTTTAACAAAGCAGAAACTCAGCACGGATAGAGAAAGAAACTCTAGAAACCAATTTTGGAATGAGACAATTATTCCAATAACTGTGTGGCCAGAATTTACCTTACTAAGAGACCATGGACGACGATATTTTTGTTTTGTACAGGGATACCTTCTCTAGCAGCAAGCCATATACACAGGTGAGCACTATTTCTATCACACGTAAACAATTAATCCAACTTACATGGGAATGCTTATGGTCTTTCTTTGTCAAATGAGTCAACTACAAACAGTCCTTTTGTAAATATTTTCTACTTCAAACAAGTAGAGAATGCTGTACTAATGGAAGAACAAGTGCGCCAGAAATGATCCACCACTATCAAAAGTGATGGACATGATACTTTGTGGCAAAATCACAGGAAAACAGTGTAGAATGGAGAACACAAACAGATCAACTCTTGGCAACTAGAACGATTGTGCCGGAGACAAAATTAATTGAAGATCTACAAATAACTTCACCAAATGAAACCTAGGTATATCTGAGGGCAGAATAGTAACTGGACATCTGAAGGGAACAGTACCTTAATAGGGGATACAGTACATTGTGTGAAAATCCAGACATTCAGTTATCTGAGGAAAATACAATGACAAATGATGTCATTGTACACCTAAAACATCAGAAGTTAAAACCAATGAGAAAAATAAACAGATGTCTGAGGTTCATCGACAGCCACACAAATCAACATCTTCCAAAATGCCCTACCTGCGGACTATTGCATACATGATCGTAAGTGTTTTCAGTGAAAGAACCTGTAACGTAGAGAGATGTTGTATATTTCTGCGAGTATAGTGGACTTTCTCTCTAAGAGTCTGATCACATGATGTCAAGATGGCATCATTGGCCATTTTGGAGAGAAACAGCTCCGTTTTGTTTGCTGCTTATAGAGTGAATAAAGCTCCAGTTGTTAAACACTTTGGCCTCATATTCTTCTTGAATTGTAACAGTAACAGAGTGTTGAAAAGGGTACTGTGTGGTTGTTGTGGTATTTAAACGCCAAAAAGCATTTGGTAAACTGCAACATAATAAACCCTCCAGTAAAGTTAATTTTGTAGATAAGTAGGACAATGGCAGCATGGATTTGAGGTTGACTGAGTGACAAGAAATAGAGAATGGTGGTGAATGGTTGTTAGCCAGATTGGAGGATGTTATTTGTTATATATTATTATGGTCAGGTTCTCCCAGTGATTAGAACTAGGACCACAGTTTTGTTTGATCTGCGTCAATGACTTAGACTCGGGGATATGGGACGCAATTCCAAAATTTCCAAATAACAAAACTTGGAAATTACCTCTCTCCATTGCCAGTTTTGGAATGATCCATTACCTATGATCCTAGCCTCAAACTTTGCTACATTTAGTATTGATTCAGTTCAATTCGTCAGCTGCTATCCCAGGTGGAACCAAATTGTTGAAAATCTTTGCGCTAAGCTGAGCTCCTACTATAATCACTCCACCATGGAGACTTTACCTCTGTAATGTCAGCCAGCTCTACCTCAGCCTTTAGGCATTGAAATTTACATCTACACCTTTGTCATGATATTCCAGTGTTATTTTGATTAAACTCCATCATACGCCCTTTGTAAATTTCAGCTCATAACAAATTGTATTGGCCATATCTGAAACAACAAACGAACAACATCTTGCCTATTACTTAGTCTTGCTCACTTATTACACGTGTCCTTGCTGGTTTACACAGGTTTGTGGTTGCCCAAAAGCTCCAACATACAATTCTGATCAGTTTTTAAAAAATTTTTTGGCCTCCCCACTCCCTACATCTATAAGTCAGGGATCCAATTAACTAAAACTGCTATTAGCCGTAATAAGAAATTAAATTCAAAAAGCCTCATCATTAATAGAATGAAGTCAAGTGGGAGGAGGATGGCCTAGTGGTATTATCTCTGGACTGTTAATCCAGAGACCCAGAAAACATTCTGGCGACCAAGGTTCCAATTCTGCCACGACAGATGGTGAATCCATTGTCGATTGTCGGGAAAAACCCATCAGGTTCACTCATGTCCTTTAGAGAAGGAAACTGCCATCCTTACCTGGTCTGGCCTACATATGACTCCAGACCCACAGCAATGTGGTTGACTCTGAACTGCCCTCTAGCAATTAGGGATGGGCAATGAATGCTGCCTAGGCAGTGAACGGCCTCAATGAATAAAGAAAATCTATAACTTGTTCCAGCTTCAATCTACCCCTAAATTCACTATTGCCCTAGTTCTAACTTTTTGATTAACCCTTCTCTCCCTTTCCCTACATTAGTATTGATACCCTTTCTGTAAATGCCTATGCTTTGTAACTCAAAACCCCTCCACCCTGTGCAACCACTCAAAATCCACCTTAAATTCGCCTTTTATATTGCCTATTTTAGGAAGCTTTCCTATTTACTACTTCTTTGGCATGAAATTTAAATAGATTTGATTTCTGCTTCAGTGATATGTTTTGGGATATTTTCCTACATTAAAGGTGGTGCTAAGTAAATGCAATTTCTTATAGCTGTTGGCCTAAAGTTAGCCATCTCAACATAAATATTTAATATCCCCACATTCCTTGATCATTTTCATATAGTGTTAAAGTCCATTAGTATTTCATTATCATTAGTCTGTCTCCATTTAGTCATTCATGCTGGTCAACATATGTAGACATTTTCTTCATTTGTTATGACTGAATTAAAAAATAACCTTATTCTATAAATGATGAGGCTTTTTGATTTTAGTTTCTTATTATGGCTAATAGCAGTTTTAGATAATTGGATTCTTTATTGAATATTTTTGCATAAATTGTCTGTGTGAAACCAGATATATAATAAATTGCAATGTGCCATAATATTAATGATTTAGCAAATAATTAGCTGCTAGCAGAGGGTGATCACATTTATATTGTGAAAATCCAGCCCTGTGACTCTGACAGAGTCAGGAAGGTTCAGCAGACCTTTGAAAATGACTGGTAGAACCTGGGTATTGAAGTCTGACCCCATTTCTGAGAGATCCAAACTTTCCTGGTATGTGAAAGGGGATAGATTGTACTTCAGACAAGCAGGAAACTCAAACTCTGCAGGGTCATTTGAACTTAATGCTGAATTCAAATAGACACCATTTTGGCAGCTGCAAGTTCTTTAATTCACAGAATGGGTGTCAAACATTGATGCAATAGACATAAACCTTTCTAAAAAGTGGGTAAAAGCTATATAAGTGCCATAATCTTACTTTTTTCTCAATGTCCTACTCTTTAGCCTTGAAAAAGACTGAAGCTGTCAAGGTAAGGCAAAAGGACATTGTCAATGGATTTTTTTTTGTTTGGCAGGCCATCTGGTCTAGTACAAAAATAAAACAGGAAAGATGATCAAACCATGGATAACAAGGGAAATTAGAGATAGTGTGAGATCCATGGAAGAGGCATACAAAATGGCAAGAGAAACAAAAGAGATCTGAGGAGTGGGAGCATTTTAGAATTCAGCAAAAGGTGTCAAAGAGTTGATTTAAGAAAGGGGATATAGGGTACTATAATAAGCTTGTAGGGAACATAAAAAATGACTTTTAAAGTTTCTATAAATATGTAAAGAGAAAAAGATTGGGGATGACAAATGTATGTCCCTTACAGTCAGAAACAAGGGAATTTATAATGGGGAGCAAAGAAATGGCTGACCAGCTAAACACACACTTTGACTTTATGTTCACAAAGAAGAACACACGTATCATATCAGAAACATACATAAACAGAGAGCTTAGTGAGAGCGACGTATTAGTGGGGAAATCAGTATTAGTGGGGAAATTGGTGGGATTGATGGCTGATAAATTCCCAAGCCCTGATAATCTATATTAGAATTAGAATTAAATTTTATTTTCATGCGTACTCAAGCGTAGGAATACAGGAATACAGTGAAAAGTATAGAATATTTCCATTCTCTGGAATCATGGTGGTTACAAAATCCAGGATTAAAAAACAACAGCAGAAATAAAGGCAACAGAGCCAAAGGAAAGAAAAATGCCCATATCTGAAAAAAGAAAGATATCCGGATCTTAGTAAATATGTACAGAATGTTCAGCCTCTTGTTCAGGTAATCAGGCCTAGCTGCTTTTTCATTCTTTGTGTGAAGAAATTTCTCCTCATCCCTGTCCCAAATGATTTACCCTGCATCCTTAGACTGTGATCCCTGGTTCTGGATTCCAATGCCATTTGAAACATCCTTCCTGAATCTCTTTTTTTTAATTCTGTTACAACTTTATAGGTTTTCTCATTCATCCGTCCCAACATCCCAGGTACACTCTGGTAAACCTTCGCTGCTCAAGCTCTATAATAAGAACATCCTTCCTCCGATAAGGAGACCAAAATTGCTTACAATATTCCAGGTGCGCTCTCATCAAGGCCCTATATAATTGCAGAAAGACGTCCCTGCTCCTACATTCAAATAGTCCGGCTATGAAGATCAACATACAGTTTGCCTTCTTCACTGCCTGCTGCACCTGCATGCTTACTTTCAGTAACTTTCAGTTGACACCCGAGTCTCATTGCACATTACCTTCTATGAATTTATAGCCATTCAGACAATAATCTGCCTTCCCATTTGTGCAACCAAAGAGGATAACCTCACCTTTATCCCTATTATGTTGCACCTGTCATGTATTTCTCACTCGCTCAGTCTGTCCAAATCACTCTGAAGCATTTCCACATCCACTTTTCATCTCACCCTCCAGGCTTTATGTCATCTGCAAATTTGGAGATGTGACATTTACTTCCCTCATCCAAATCATGAGTATAAACTGTGAAAAGCTGGGGTCCTACCACTGATCCAGGCAGTACCACACTTGTTACTGCCTGGCATTCAGAAAAAGATTTGTTTCTTATCTACCAACCAGTTTTCTATACATCTCAATACACCAGCCTCAATCCCATGAGCTTTAATTTTAAACAGTGATGTCTTTCCTGGGGCTTTGTTAAAAGCCTTCTGAAAGTCCAAATAAACCACATCCACTACATCCCACTTTATCAAATCCATGAGTTACATCCTTGAATAATTTGTCAAGCATAATTTCTCTTTTAAAAATCCATGCTTACCCACTCTGATCCTGCCACTGTTTTCTATGATATTAAGCTCAGATATTAATTTTTTCATAATGGACTGTAGCATTTTCCTCACTGCGGACATCAGGCTGACTGGTCTGTAAATTTCTTCATGCTATGGAAG
The DNA here is from genome assembly GCA_024137785.1 of Ginglymostoma cirratum. Lineage (NCBI taxonomy): Eukaryota > Metazoa > Chordata > Chondrichthyes > Orectolobiformes > Ginglymostomatidae > Ginglymostoma > Ginglymostoma cirratum. Next base: position 2,572,233 of record JAHRHZ010000013.1, read on the forward strand.
TCCCTACCACAGAAGGGGTAGCATGTTGGTTTAGTGGTCAGCCTGCTGCCTTACAGCGCCAGGGACCGCAGTTCAATCCCAGCCTCGGGCAACTGTCTGTGTGGAGTTTGCGCAGTCTCCCTGTGTCTGTGTGTGTTTCCTCAGTGATCTGGTTTCTTCCCACAGTCCAAAGATGTGCAGATGTGGATTGGCTATGATAAATTGCCTGTGTTCAGGGATATGAAGGTTAGGTGGATTAGACATGGGGGTTGCAGGGATAGGGTAGGAGTGTGAGTCTGGGTGGGATACTGTTCAGAGAGTTAATGTGGACTTGTTGGGCTGAATGGCCTGCTTCCACACTGTAGGGATTCTAGAAGGCATTCAAGGTCAAACATTGTACAATCTCAAGAAGAAATTAGATATAGCACTTGAGGCTAAAGGGTTCAATGGATATGGGTAAAAATAGGATCAGGCTTGAATGATTAACTATAATGATGATGAATGATGGTTCAAGCTTAAAGGACTGAATGGCCGACTCCTTCTCCTATTTTCTCTCATTCTACGTTTAATTGAGCGTTGCAATTACTTTGCTGCCACTCCACTTTAGTGTTTAACCACCACCTGGCTCTCACACTGCTCTTTTGCAGATTTTCCATCCCCATTTTTGCAGTGTTCCACCCGTGCTGTGCTCTGCTAGAATCACTGTTTAGCTGCTCTCTGCTGTTGCATTGCTCCCTCTTTAACTCACTGCTTTTCCCCTTCTCCACCCTTGCACTGCTTCATTTGGACTCACTATTTAATTCTCCTGGCACTCGTGCTGTTCCCTCTCAGACTCACTGTTCAACCTGTTGTTTCCTCTCATACTGCTCCATTCATACACACTTTTTTAATCCCCTTGCCACTATCATCTTTATTTGGTTGCTGAAATCTTTGATATTAAACTAGCTGAGACTGTTAAAACATGTGGCTTTTTAATGGGGGTTTCATCGCACCTATTGTTGGTGGCTGAATGCCTGGTCTCTAAAATCATGCTCAATGTTGGTGCTTAATTGAAAATCAGAATCCCATATCAATAATAAACTGTTTGGTGGGTATCCAAGCAGCTTTTATTCAGCAGGAAGACAGAAGAGACTACTGAAGGTCAAATTAAACATTTTTTGTATTGGACCAGGAAGAACAAGTTGTTTCTCTGAACAACACAAAGTTTCAATCCTTACTGCCCTGGGTTATTCCCCTCATTGCTGCTCTTTCCAGACATGGCTGCCATCCCTTCTTTGAATTTTCTTTCAAGCTGTCAAATAATCTACAGGCCAAATGATTTTAACCAACCAGCAGAACGTGAATGAGGCCAAAGAATGAAAATAATCAAAGCCTTAAAGGCTCAGAGAATGTTTAATACTTGTCTTGGCTTCCTCTTTGCTACTTAAAACTCAATTCCAGTTAAAATCCTCCACCTTTACCCAAAGTTTCTTCTTTCTTTTGTTAATTTGTTAAATCTGGAGTATAAAACTTTTCCTAAACAATCACAATTATATTAGCAGATAATTCAATGTCTAAAGAAAGTTGACTTATTGTGTTGATAAATATCAATTGTAAAAGCAAACCACTTTAAGAAATCAAAATCAATTTTGTCTTTGTTTTTGAATCATGTTTTGTATCCTGCCATCTTTGCTTTTAGGCCTTGTTTTTGGAAGCTAAGCCTACTATTATCTGTAATCACTGGTAAGATTGCCTGCAATAATACCCATTATTACTTTCTGTATTCTGCAGCCCAAAGTGCTGCATAATTGGGCTTCCCTGACAATGCAGCATTTAAATAGAGAAGAAATAAAGGCGTTAGATACTGTTTGCTGCTTATCAAAGTCGGAGGGTCTGCGAAAGACTGTTCCTTCTTCTGTGTTAGGAATTTTGATAAACGTTGCTTGATATCAATTGAAGCTTATCCAGTATTGGTTTGACAGTTTCACTTCACTACTACATTATAATGGAGCATTGGGAACATTATTTGACAATCCAGAATACTTTTCACTTACAGAAGACTCCTTCACTTAGAAATACATAGAGTAAGAATAAAACACACAACTCCAGTAAATAAAGATATTGCAAAAAATTGAATTTTAGAGTGTTATTTGTTGTATTTCTTCAGAAAAATACCTGCACAAAGTTCAGATCCTTAATCTCTTTAATTAAAATAAATATGTTAAAACTTTGTTAAAGTTTGTGTTAAAATAATTTATTGATTAGTGTCAGTTTACTCATCATTTATTGATCAAATGATTTATTGCTGCTTTTTTCTTTTACTATGATTTTACTTTAACAACTGAAGCAGAATGGGGTCAGATTTATAAAGGATATTTAAAGCATACAAGCCTATATTTAATGTACAATTGTGATTGATATTTTATTCAGAAACTTAGATTGGCTCCTTCTAAGTGAATTAATGCTAATGTTACCATTAAAAAAAGGGAATCATAGTCTCCTGGATTACTAGATAATGTTTAAGCTCATATGTATTTTCAACATTTGTAACCTCAATATTTTTCAAAGCCTCTTTTTGTCCCATGAAATATAAAACTATAGATATTTTCTGCATATAAAGTGATTAATTGAACCACGATAGTTCTACGGCCTCTCTGCTAGAGAAAACTAAGACAATTCATTGTTTTCTCCTTGCTTATACCTTCCTTAACTAATTCAAACAGTTATCATGTGTATAGAAATTTCTCCTAATCCCTCTCCTCTCTTGCTTTGTGACAATTTTGTGTTCATACCCTTCGTAACCCACTCCTCAAGAAAATAAAGAATGGATTGAATTCCACAGTGCAATTTGGGACATTCAAATTGTAATAAATAGATAATTATGTCTGTTTAGGATAAATGAGAACAAGAGACATTAGCTGTGATGCCATAATTTTACAGGAGTAATTTTACAAAGATCAAGAATGCACTTTTAACAAGAAAACTCAAACGTTGTATCAAAAAAAAGTCTCATAAGATGCTACCTCCTATCCATTTTTCTGTTTGCCTCAGAAACCTCAACAATGGATAAAGATCTGTGAAGAAAATAGAGTAAGTTGAAATGTGCATGTTCAGATGAATGCTTAAAAATTCATATACAAATTATAAAACAAATAAATTGGTGTTAGCTTATACATCAGGCAAAAAGGACCTTAAAATTAAATATAGAAAAGAAAATACTAGTAGTTTGGCCATTTGATCAGAGCTCAAAGGTGACAGACATGCCTCCTCGAGGGCAAAATGAAGGGGAGCAGAAAGTATAGTTGCAGTTGACTTACACTGGATGTGCGAGAATGGCACATGACAGATTAGTTTGGCAAATCATGACAACAGATACCCTGGTAAATTGCTAAAGGCAGAAGCAGTTTTGAGTGGATCAAAAGCATCAAGGGTAACTTAACAAGTAAATTGACAATAATTTTAAGGTGCATTTTGAATGTTACTAATGGGACCATCAAGCATCACCTTGTTAAAGGAGGCAACAAATAAATGGGAACTCAATACGGTCCCTCTCCAGCAGCCAGTGAGAGAGTGAGCATGCTGTATCAGGAAAGATACATACGCACAGGCATCAGCAATTAAAGGCAGGGAGAGCATCAAGTGCCAGCTCTGCATGGGCATTGGCTCTTGATCCAAGGAACAGAGGGAGGGAAAGTGAGATATTCCTTGGGATAGAAGGCCGTGCACAAGAAGAAATGCAGGACAAAGGATCCCAATGTCCACAGTCCGAGGACAATAAGATGTTTGCAAAGCAGACTAAGGCCAATTAAATACCTTGATATTAGTTGTGAACTTTGCTCCCTTTAAGCTACAAGCAGCATTATGGTTGTATGGGACTGGTGTTGCTTTCTTCATCTTGCACCCCATCACTAAGCATCTAGGCCCACATCACACAATGGTAAGGCTGATGCATTGACTGAGTGCAGCACAGTATTCACATCAAATTTCTAAACCCATTGAGGGAGCAAAGCAGTGAAGTGAAAAATTAGAAGGAGGTGCACTAACAATATGTGAAATCTTCAGTGACTGGAAACTTGAGAGACTGGTGATACAGGTGGAGAGGCTCTGAGGACCATCCGTCTGCTCTAGGCCAACTTGAAGGAAGCAAATAAAACAATTCAGGATGAGACAGGGAAGGTGTTGTGGGAAGGAAACCAAGGGCAAGGGCCGCATTATGGGAGATGGGTTGGACCTGGTTAAAGGCCCTGTCAACAACGGTGCTAGGGATTCCTAAGTTGAGGAAGAAGGTGAACATTTTGGAGGCCCTCTTGCCAAAGTTGGCATCATCAGATCAGATGTGGCAGAGACAGAGGAACTGGGAGAATGCAATAGTCTTTAAGAAGCAGCGCGAGAGGATATACAGTCAAGGTAACTGTGGGAGTTGGTGGGTTTGTAGTGGATATTGGTGGCCAGCCTATCCCCAGAAATGGAAACAGAGATGTTGAGGAAGGGAAGGGAAGAGTCAGAGATGGACCAGGTGAAGGTGAGAGCGGGGTGGAAATTGGAAGCGAAATATAAGTAGACAAAATTTTCCAATTCAGAATGAGAGAAGGAAGCAGCACCCATGATGTCATCATTCTACTGGAGGAAGAATGAGTGGGGGCCAGACTAGGACTGGAACAAGGAATGCTCCACACTCCTCACAAAGAGACAGGTATAACTGGGGTCCATACGGATAACCATGGGCACACCTTTAACCTGAAGAATATGAGAGGAGTTAAAAGAAGTGTTCACAGTGAGGATAAGCTTGGGCAGGTGGAGGAGGGTGATGGTGGATGCCCATCACCATTTTTTTTCTTTTCCTTTTAGGCATTAAGGTTGCCCTACCCCTTAGTTCCACTTCATCCTTTGGCTCATTTGATGTTCTAACAAGAAACATTTTCTTTTCCTTTCAGGCATTAAGGAGCACAAGATGCAACAACTCAGAGATATCCATGCCCCTTAGGAACCTTCAGCTCCCCCTTCCCCCACCTCCTGTCGTGTAACTGATTTCTCAGTTTTCCTACGCCTCAATTTCCAAACCCTGCACAGCCTGCTTCTATCTCTATCCTAAAATTCTCAAATAGAACTGTCTGTTTCTGCCTGCTCATGCGTCATGGAACTAATCTTTTCCTACCTCAACTCAATTTATTTTCTCCCCTTGTCCAGTCCCTTCCCATTTAAAACTATGATTCCCCTGACACTTTATGTCAGTTTCAGGATTTTCAGTTTGCAGGCTCAAGCCACCTCCTTTTCACAATGAACGTACAATCACTTATATGTCCATCTCCTGTCAGGATGGTCTCAGGGCTCTCCACTTCTTCTTGGAAGAAAGGCCTGAACCATCCCCATCCACCACAGCCCTCCTCTACCTGGCTAAGCTCGTGCTCACTTTTAACAACTTCCTTTTAATGCCTCTCACTTTCTTCAGAGGTCAAAAGTGTGGCCATCGGTACTCGCCTGGGCCCTAGTTAAGCCTATCTCTTTCGGGAGCACGTGGAATAATCCTTGTTTCAGTCCTACTCTGGACCCCTGTCTTTGTCCAGTAGATCATAGGTACTGCTTCCATCTCTCATCCTGAATTGGAAATTTTTATCTATTTCGCTTCCATTTTCAACCTCACTATCACCTTCACCTGGTCCAACTTTGACTCCTCCTTTCCTTTCCGTAACATCTTTGTTTCTATTTCTGGGCATAGGCTGGCAACCAATATCCAATACAAATCTATCTGAGGATTCCACAGTGCCGTAGGTGACAAGGCCCTCAGGCAGGTCTGACCCATCTCCCACACTTTGATCCTCACTCCCTGTCTTCCCTCCCACAATAGCGATAAGTCCCATTTGTCCTCACCTACCATCCCAGCAGCATTCACATCCATAGGATCATTAGTTGTCATTTCTGCCACCTTCAGCAGGATGCCACTACCAGACACATACTCAACTCACCTCGTTTTGTCATTTTTATTACAGAAACCGTTCCCTCCAGACACTGTGGACTTCTCCTCCTTCATCCCAACACAGCCTCATGACACCTTTCTCTGCAATCGCAGAAGGTGTAACAACAGCCTGTTTGCTTCCTTCCTCCTCACCATCCAAATACACCTTTCAGGTGAAACAGCACTTTACCTGCACTTCACTCAATCTAGTCTACTGTATTTGCTGCTCACAATGTGGCCTCCTCTACATTAGGGAAACGAAGTGCACACTGTGTAACTGTTTTGCAGAACAACTATGTTTCATCCACAAAAAAGACCATCAGGTTTCACTGCCTGCCACTTCAACACACCACCATGTTCCCTGGCTAACATCTCTGTTTCAGGCTTGTTGCAGTGCTCCAACAAAGCTCAGCACAAGCTGGAAGAACAGCACCTCATTTTCTGCTTGGGAACTCTGCAGCCTTCTCATCTTAATATCAAGTTCAACAATCTTGGTGCTTGAGGCCGTGCCCTTTCTCCAACCTCAGTACACGCCCTTGTTATCACTTGTATCAGAGCTAATAAGTACTGCAGATGCTGGAGAATCCGAGATAGCAAGGTGTGGAGCTGGATGAACACAGCAGGCCAAGCAGCATCATAGGAGCAGGAAAGCGCATGTCTGTTAGGTCATTAGTGCTTCCGTCAGAGCCAATGGTTATCATATTGTTGTATTAACATGTTCTTTAGTGTAAACACACACAGAAAAGCTAATTGCCATGCTTGTCAGTAGGGATCCATCAGGCAGGAAGTATCTTGCTGTAAGGCACTGAAACATCAATTTAACACCAACAGCATTTGGCAGTTGCCTGGATGGTAAACATATTGCACAATTTTTGAATCAAATTACCACATTGGAAACTAGATGAGGACTAGTCCTCAGTCAAGTCTAGAGGGTGAGTGCTGTCTTTCAGAGGTCCTCTACAGTCAGTCAAGTGCACAGTCCACATACACAGTTAGGGGTTTGGCCACCATCAGTAATCCACTGGGGTGTGGGTTGCTCATGGCCAGTAAGTTCTATCTGAATATAGTCTAGGGAACGGGTAGTGATCATTCCTGTAGGAACAGTGCTAGCAGTCAGGGAATCACATATCATCTGTTAGGGAATTACAACCACAATAGTCAGGGGTCGGGTCAGTCATGTCAAGGGGCTACTTGTCAAAGTCAGTCGAGGATCTGAGGTGAACACATTCCGGCGTCTCATGTTGATCATTCATTAGAATTCGAAGGGTGCCTATAGGGGCAGCAGGGGTTATCACTGCCAAAAGAGGTGGGTAATCAAGGTTGGGACGAGGATGATGATGATGGATAGGAACTCAAGGTGTATTGGGGTATGTGGAACAGCTTCAGAGGGCATGGTAAGCTATGGCAGGAAGGTTAATGACAGTGATTATAATCATGGCCTGTACAGGGGAGCATACAGGAGCAAGGTGGGCGTTATTAAGCTGAAATGCCAGGGTTCAGGGGATAGGGAGGACAGTTGCAAAATAAGTTCAATATAATAATTCCACTTCAGGCATGGTGGAATCTTTTAAAAGTCCAGTTCAGAACCAGTATGTTCCTGTGAAAATGAAGGACAAGGACGGCAAGATTTGAGAACTTTTAATGACAAGAGGAATTGACAGTTTAGTTAAAAATAAAGAGGTATACATAAGGTTTAGGAAACTGAAGACAGAGAAAGTCCTGTCTTCTCTGGACTTAGATGACAGGAAAGAGCTCAAACAAAGAGTTTGGAGCGCTAAAAGGGGCCATGTAATGTATTTGGCGCGCAAGATGAAGGAAAATCCGAAGTATTTTATACATATATAAGGAGCAAGGGAGTAACTAGGCAAAGGGTAGGTCTACTCAAGGACAAAGGAGAAAATTTATGCTTGGAACTATAGGAAGCAGGGGAGGTCTTAACGAACACCTTGCATTCACAAAGGAGAAGGACATCATGGATGGCAAATTTAGAGAGAGATGTGTTGATCTCCTAGGGCATGCCGATATAAAAATGGAGGTGGTGTTTGGTGTTTTAAAAAACATTAAGGTAGTTAAGTCCCCTGGACCTGATAGGATCTATCCCAGAATGATTAGGGAAGCGTGAGGAAATTGCTAGGGCATTGTATGAAATCTCTGCATTCTCTTTAGTCACAGGAGAGGTCCAGGGGACTTGAGAATAGCCAACGTTGTTCCTTTGTTTAAGAAGGGCAGCAGGGATAATCCAGCAAATTACAGACAGGTAAGCATTACATCAGTGATAGGGAAGTTATTGGAGAAGTGTCTTAGGGACAGGATTTATTGACTTTTGGAAAAATATGGACTTATTAGCAACAGGCAGCATGGCTTTGTGAAGGGAAGGCCTTGTCTCACAAACTTGATTGAGATTTTTGAAGAAGTGACAAAGATGATTGCTGTGGTCAGGATGGATATTGCCCATATTGACTTTAGCAAAGCCTTTGACATGGTCCCTCATGGCAGGCTGATTAAAAAAAGGTGAAGTCATATGGAATCTGCAATGAGCTGGTAAGTTAGATACAGAGCTAGCTTAGTCATAGAAAACAGAGCGTATTGGTGGAAGGATGTTCTTCTGACTAGAGATCCTTGACCATTGGTATTCCACAAGGAATAGTGCTGGAACCCCTGAGTTTGTAATATAAATACATTTTTCTCCAAAAGATGTATTTGGCCTGATTAGTAGGTTTTGCGTATGACACAAAGATTGGGGGAGCTGTATATGGTGAGGAGGACTGCCAGAGGATACAGTAGAGAAATGACAGATGGAGTTTAAGCTGGACAAATTTGAGGTGATACATTTTGGAAGATCTAACGCAGGAGGGAAATATACAGTAAATGGCAGAACTAGTAGCATCAACATACATAGGCATCTAGGCATACAGGTCTACAGTTTCCTGAAAGTGGTAACCCAAGTGGATAAGATGGTCAAGAAGGTGGGCATGCTTACCTTTGTCAGTTGGGGCATGGAGTATAAAAATTAGCAAGTCATGTTACACCTGTATAGAACTTTAGTTAGGCTCCATTTGGAATATTGCATCCAATTCTGATTGCCACACTACCAGAAGAATGTGAAGGCTTTGGAGAGGGCACAGAAACGGTTTACTAGGATATTGCCAAGTTTGGAGGAGAGATTGAACAAACTTGGCTTGTTTTCACTTGAATATTGAAAGAAGAGGGATGACTGATAGAAGTTTATAAAATTATGAGAGGCATAGATAGATTGGATCATTGGAGGCTTTCTCCCAGGATAGAAATATCAATTACTAGGGGACATAGATTTAAGGTAAAAGTGGGTAATCTTAAAGGAGATGTGGCAGGCAAGATTTTTACACAGAGGGTGGTAGTATCTGGAATGCAATGCCAGAGGAGGTGGTGGAAGTGGATACAATAGCAATATTTAAGAGATGTCTTGACAGATAGATAAATAGGCAGGAGATAGAGAGATTCAAACTGCATCGAAGCAAAATAATTTTCATTTAGAAAGGCATCATGTGTCAAGATAGTCTTGGCGGGTTGAAGGTTCTATTGCTGTGCTTTTTTTTTGATCTTTGATGTGTCCCCACATTTGAGGGATGTGGGGTTGGAGTGTAATGGCCTGTTGGAGTAGTGTGAGGTAAAATGGGACCTGCTGGCTTTGGGGAGGTACCTGGTGACTAGACAGAGCCATGCTGATGGTGTCTAGCGTAAGCTGCATCCCTGCCATCACTTTTCATTTTCTGACAAAGTGTTACTAGAAAACAGCTGGGACAATGCCCAGGGTGGCAGAGGCAGTGTCTAATTGACAGAACTATGCTGGATGCTGGAGTAGGACCTGAGGGCTCCTGGAGTTTGGGACCAAACTCTTCCAGTGGCTCTGACGGTGCTAGGCACTCTGAACATCTATGTTCCCCCATAGAGTTACTGTAGGATTTCTCCATGCTATGATCTTGGTACAATAATTATATGGCCGTACACCAATATCAATGTATAAATTGAATCCTCTTTTTCTGTTCAGTCATCTGCAGCCCTTGAGTGTGCATCCATCATTACGTGTGCCTCGCCTGGAACAGAGCTGGTGATTGTATGTTCTGATGTTGCTAAACACCACTCATCAGGAGTGCTGTAAGAATTTATCATACACTGTAAACAATGTGAAGTTTAGTTGTGCTGGTCACGTTGAATCAAGGAGACAAAGCATTTTTCTCCATTAGGGTTTTTTGAATGTCAGCAACTGAAGTAAGGACTCCTATTGCTGGAAACTTTAAACAAACAATTGTGTTGAAAACTCACAGATGCTCCATTCACTTTGGATCAGTTTTAGAATCAAAGGTTAGCTGCTGCATAATTGTAAACTTTTAATTTGTACAAATTTTACACTCTATAAAGTCAGATATACAAGAGATTGCACCTATATTTTGCAGAATGATTTGAATAAATATTGCAATCATGCAATCATTTAAGTACTTCACAATGCAATGTAATGCATATGCGATAAAGAATGAATAAGATACAAGATAAACAATGAAAGGAATAGAATCAGTTGAGGAAAACTTTGAAAGAGTCCCCACTGACAATGTTATTGCCTTCAGTGTTGAAACAATGCATTAGGCAGAGGGTTCAGGGTGGGCGCTCTGTTGCCTTCCTGCCACTGGCTGACCTAGGACAGGAATGCTTTATGCGTGGGCCAAATCAGCCTGATACCGATCAAGGCCCAAATGTGAAAAATTAATGACCACTTAAAGCCTCATCAACCGCTGCAGGTATTTAGTCAGTGGAAGATCAGGGATAGCTGAAACGGGTTCCAAAGGGGGCCAGAGGTTTTCCCCTTTTAATGGCACTCAGTGCCTGATCAAGCAACCAGACCTGCTGAGAGCCCACCAACTGACGCTTGTTCCAAACCCTCCCAAGCTAAGAAGACCTTCCCCATGACCATCACTCACTTATTCACTGGAATCTTGGTTGTTGCTACAGAAAAGCCTATTTATTCACCTTCAGTTGATTACTCAATGATTATTGCCTATCCACATTTTTGCTCATCCCCTGTGCAACAGAGCCAACTATAGTGGCAAGAAATTGACCATTGTTGTTTTTCCCTGAGAGACCACTCCCCTCAACAGTACATCAAAGCGGTATATCTGCTTTTTATGGGATGGCCAGAGGGGATTCCTGCACTGCCTCCTTTCCTTTTATTCTGCTTAGTGGTCACCCATTCCCTTCTTTCCTATGGAGTATTAGCCTGCATGTCTTGATAAGTCCTATTCGCTGTTCTCTCCTCATTGCAGATGCTCCAGTGTTCCTAGCTGCCACTCCAGCTCCAAAACCCTGAGTTCCAGGAGCTGCAACTGGAGACACTTCCTGCACATATGCTGGTCCTGTGTACAGGGAAAGTTTCTGGTTTCTCACAGAGCAGAAGGAGCACAGCCAGACTTTGAGCACTCCTGCCCTGACTTGCCCTTTTAAATTAAAACTTTTGGAAGATGCTTAATATCAAATAATATCAATTTCTCTAGAGCCCTTCTTTCCTGTTCTCTGTTACAGCAGAATAGATCCCTTAGAAAGTATAAGCCATGAAAAGAGCTTGCAAACTATAAGCAATAAAAATTGTAAATATTTACCTGATCTTATCTACTATTTACCAATCAGCTGTCTCCCTTGGATCCTCTACTACTGAAGTAGGGTAAGACCATTTCAGTTTTCCTGTGATGTAACTGTTTGTTTCTTCCCAACAAGCAGGATACTTTCACAGACTGCTTCACAATGTTGCTGACTGCAAAGGCACCCCTCCCAGAAGCCAGCATATTGTATGAATTCAAGATGCAATTGGAAATGGCACTTGGGGCTAAAGGGATCAAAGAATATGAGATAAAAGCAGGAGCTGGTTATTGAGTTGGATGATCGGCCATGATCGTAATGAGTAGTGGAGCAGGCTTGAAGGGCCGAATGTCCTCCTTTTCCACCTAATTTTAATGTTTCTATAGTTAATGCATTGCCAATTATTTTCCAAAATTCTTTTGATTTCGGAATGATTCCTGTAGACTAGAAGCTTGAAAATGTCATTTAACTATTTAAGGAAGGAGCAGGGGGAAAACAGAGACCTACAGACCCATCAGCCTACAACAGTAGTGGGAAAAAGTGCTAGATTGACCATAAAGGATGTGATAAATGGGCACTTGGAAAAAAGTCCGATTGGGTTTAGTCAACATGGATTTGTGAATGAAAAATTCTGTTTGTCAAACCTGGACTTTTATCAGAATGTTACTAACCTGCTCCTATGATGCTGCTTGGCCTGCGGTGTTCATCCAGCTCTACACCTTGTTATGACAAAGGGTAGTCAATGGATTTAATACATATGGAATTTCAATAGGCTTTTGATGCAGTCCACCACCGATGGTTGGTTAGCAACATTAAAGCACATGGTATAGGTTGACGAACGATAGCAGACCTTTAAGAAAAAGAGTTCATGACTCACAGCAAATACATCTCCAATTGAGAAAAGAGAACAAAGAACAAAGAACAGGAACACTTACAGCCCAGGAACAGGCCCTTCGGCCCTCCAAGCCTGTGCCAATCCAAATCCACTGTCTAAACCTATCGCCCAATTCCTAAGGATCTGTATCCCTCCGCTCCCCACCTACTCATGCATCTGTCCAGACGCACCTTAAATGAATCTACCGTGCCTGCCTCTACTACCTCTGCTGGCAACGCGTTCCAGGCACCTACCACCCTATGTGTGAAGTACTTTCCACGTGTATCCCCCTTAAACTTTTCTCCTCTCACCTTGAACACGTGACCCCTCGTTATTGAATCCCTCACCCTGGGAAAAAGCTTATCTCTATCAACCCTGTCTATACCCTTCATGATTTTGAAGGCCTCAGTCAGGTCCCCCCTCAATCTCCTTTTTTCTAATGAAAACAATCCTAACCTACTCAACCTCTCTTCATAGCTAGCACCTTCCATACCAGGCAACATCCTCGTAAACCTTCTCTGTACCCTCTCCAAAGTTTCCACATCCTTTTGGTAATGTGGCGACCAGAACTGTACACAGTATTCTAAATGCGGCCGAACCAAAGTCTTGTACAATTTTAACATGACCTGCCAGCTCTTATACTCAATACCCCGTCCGATGAAGGCAAGCATACCATATGCCTTCTTGACCACTCTATCCAGCCACCTTCAGGGTACAATGGACCTGAACTCCCAGATCTCTCTGCTCATCAACTTTTCCCAAGGCTCTTCCGTTTACAGTATAGTTCGCTCTAGAATTAGACCTCCCAAAATGCATCAACTCACACTTGCCCGGATTGAACTCCATTTGCCACTTCTCCGCCCAACTCTCCAGTCTATCTATATTCTCCTGTATTCTTTGACAATCCCCTATGCTTTCTGCTACTCCCCCAATCTTCGTGTCATCTGCAAACTTACTGATCAGACCACTTATGCCCTCTTCCAGATCATTTATGTATATCACAAACAACAGTGGCCCCAGCACTGATCCCTGTGGAACACCACTGGTCACCTTTCTCCATTTCGAGAAACTCCCTTCAACTACTACTCTCTGTCTCCTGTTGCTCAACCAGTTCTTTATCCACCTAGCTAGAACACCCTGCACACCATGTGACTTCACTTTCTCCATTAGTTTACGATGGGGAACCTTATCAAACGCCTTACTAAAGTCCATGTAGATGACATCTACAGCCCTTCCTTCATCTATCAACTTGGTCACTTCCTCAAAGAACTCTAGTAAGTTAGTAAGGCATGATCTCCCCTGCACAAAACCATGTTGCCTATCACTGATAAGCCCATTCTTTTCCAAATAGAAATAGATTCTATCCCTCAGTACCTTCTCCAGCAACTTTCCCACCACTGACGTCAGGCTTACTGGTCTGTAGTTACCTGGAATATCCCTACTACCCTTCTTGTACAGGGGGACAACGTTAGCAACTCTCCAGTCCTCCGGCACTTCACCTGTGTTTAAGGATGCTACAAAGATATCTGTCAGGGCCCCAGCTATTTCCTCTCTCGCCTCCCTCAGCATCCTGGGATATATGCCATCCGGTCCTGGAGATTTGTCCATCTTAATATCCTTTAGCCTACCCAACACATCTTCCCTCCTTATGTCAACATGATCCAGAGTAAACAAACTTCTATCTCTAATCTCAACATTCATCATGTCCCTCTCCTCAGTGAGCACTGATGCAAAGTAATCATTGAGAATCTCACCCATTTTCTCAGGTTCGACACAAAACCTTCCTTCCTTATCCTTTAGTGGACCAACCCTTTCTCTAGTTACCCTCCTGCTTCTTATATACGAATAAAAGGCCTTGGGATTCTCCTTAATTCTGTTCGCTAAAATTATTTCATGACCCCTTTTAGCCTGCTTGATTCCTCGTTTAAGGTTGGTCCTACTCTCCCGATATTCCTCCAAGGACCGTTCTGTTCTTCGCTGCCTGGACCTTATGTACACTTCCCTTTTCCTCTTGGCTAGTCGCACGATTTCTCCTGTCATCCACGGTTCACGAATCTTTCCTTTCCTATCCCTTGTTTTCAAAGGGACATGCCTATCCTGCACTATCTTCAACCTATCTTTGAAAGCCTCCCACATATCAAATGTGGACTTCCCTTCAAATAGCTGTCCCCAGTCCACATTTCCCAGCTCCTGCCGAATTTTGATATAATTGGCCTTGGCCCAGTTTAGTATTCTTCCCTTAGGACCACTCTCATCTTTGTCTATGAGTATTCTAAAACTTACAGAATTGTGGTCACTATTCCCAAAGAAATCCCCCACTGCAACTTCTACCACCTGGCCTGGCTCATTCCCCAACACTAGGTCCAATATGGCCCCTTCCCTAGTTGGACTATTGACGTACTGCTCAGAAAACTTTCCTGGATGCTCCTTATAAATTCTGCCCCATCCAGACCTCTGACACTAAATGTATCCCAGTCAATGTTGGGAAAATTAAAATCTCCCATCACCACCACCCTCTTACTTCTACATCTTTCCATAATCTGTTGACCTATTTGTTCTTCTATCTCACGCTCACTGTTGGGAGGCCTGTAGTACAGCGCCAACAATGTAACTGCACCCTTCTTATTTCTCAGCTCTACCCATAATGCCTCACTGCTCAAGCCCGCCATAGTGCCCTCCTTTAGCACAGCCGTGATATCATCCCTGACCAGCAATGCAACTCCTCCCCCCCTTTTACTTCCCTCCCTGTCCTGTCTGAAGCATCTATATCCTGGGACATTTAGTTGCCAATCATCCCCTTCCTTCAACCAAGTCTCTGCGATCGCAATAACGTCATACTCCCAGGCACTAATCCAAGACCTAAGTTCGTCTGCCTTACCCACTATACTCCTTGCATTAAAGTATATGCACTTCAGACCACCAGTTCCTTTGCGTTCATCTGCTCTCTGCCTATTCTTCCCCTTGGTAATGCTAACTTCATGATCCTTACAGTCTCTAGTTTCCACCTCACTGACTACTAGTCTTCTCCTCTGGTTC
The DNA here is from genome assembly GCA_024137785.1 of Ginglymostoma cirratum. Classification (NCBI taxonomy): domain Eukaryota; kingdom Metazoa; phylum Chordata; class Chondrichthyes; order Orectolobiformes; family Ginglymostomatidae; genus Ginglymostoma; species Ginglymostoma cirratum. The sequence continues at coordinate 2,587,658 of JAHRHZ010000013.1, forward strand.
CCAGACCTCTGCTACATTAGTTTAAACCCTCCCCAACAGCTCTAGCAAAAACTCCCCCTAGGACACTAGTCCCAGTCTGGTTCAGGTGTAGACCATCCAATTTGTAATAGTCCCACCTTCCCCAGAACCGGTCCCAGTGTCCCACAAATCTGAACCCCTCCCTCCTACACCATCCCTCAAGCCATGTGTTCATCCTGCCTATTCTTTCATTTCTACCCTGGTTAGCACGTGGCACTGGTAGCAACCCTGAGATCACTACTTTTGAGGTCCTCCTCTTTAACTTCTCTCCTAGCTCCCTGAATTCTGCTTTCAGGACCTCATCTCGTTTTTTACCTATATCATTGGTGCCTATATGCACCACAACAACTGGCTGTTCACCCTCCCTTTTCAGAATGCTCTGTAGCCGATTGGTGACATCTGCTGCCCAAATATATACTAATTCCTTACCTTCCTCACAACCTCCTGGTCTCCAACGTCACCTCCACTCCGTCTCCCGCCGCTCCCGGTGAGGAAAAAAACCGCTCGCCGCTTGAGGTAAGTTTTTAAACCGTCTTACCTTCCCGTCAGGCCTCTGGTGCTCGCTGCCGCTCTTCCCGCTTCAAACTGCCGCCCGACACCAAAGTGAAGACCGCTCGCCGCGCGAGGTAAGTTTTTAAACCGTCTTACCTTCCCGTCAGGCCTCTGGTGCTCGCTGCCGTTCTTCCCGCTTTGAACTGCCGCCGACACCAAAATGAAGAGGGATTGTAGGAAAAGAATAAACCAGTCATGGTTAACCAAGGAAGTTAAGGCTAGTATCAAATTGAAAGAAAAAGACATTATGACAAAGATTAGAAATTTTGTTTATTCACTCATGGGATGTGGGGATCGCTGGCAGACCAGCATTTTGTTAACCACTACTAGTTGCCTTTTAGAAGGTGGCGGTGAGCTGCCTTCTTGAACTGCTGCAGTCCACCTGCAGTAGGTTGACTTACAATGACCTCAGAAAGGGGATTCTAGGATTTTGACCTAGCAACAGTGAAGGAAGTATTTCCAAGTCAGGATCATAACTGGCTTGGAGGGGAACTTGCAGGTGATAGTGTTCCCAGGTATTTGTCCTTCTAGATGGAAATGGTTGTGGTTTTGGAAGGTGTGGTCTAAGGATCTTTTATGAATTTCTGCAGTACATTTTATAGATGGCACACACTGCTGCTAATGAGCATTGGTGATGGAGGGAGTGGATGCTTGTGGATATGGTGCCATTGAAGAGGGCTGCTTTGTGGTGGTGTCAAGCTTCTTGTGTGTTATTGGAGCTGCACCATTCCAGTTAAGCTGTGGAACACTATTGATTACACCTTCCATCACTTTACTGATGATCAAGAGTAAACAGGTGGGGCAGTAATTGGCCAGATTGGATTTGTCCTGCTATTTGAGTACAGGACATACTTAGGCAATTTTCCACATTGTTAGGTAGATGTCAGTGTTACAAATCTATTGGAAGAGTTTGGCGATGGGAGTGGCAAGTTCTGGAGCACAGATCTTCCGAGCCCATAGCCTTTGTAATAGCCAGTGCCTCTAACCAGTTCTTGATATAATGTGGAGTGAATTGAAACAGCTGAAGACCGGCATCTGTGATGTTGCAGATCACTGGAGGTGGTCGATATGGATCATCGACTTGGTATTTCAGACTGGAGATTACTGCAAATGCTTCGCCCTTATCTTTTGCACCGATGTGCCAAGCTCTTCCATCATTGAGGATAGGGATATTTGTAAAGAATCTTCCTCCAGTGAATTGTTTAATTGTCAACCACCATTCACGACAACAGGACGGTAAAGCTTAGATCTGATCCAGTGGATGTGGGATTGTTTAGCTCTATTGATCATTTGCTGCTTATGCTGTTTGGGATGCAATTACTTATTTGGTAGCTTCACCAGACTGACACCTCACTTTTAGGTATGCCTGGTGCTGCTCCTGGCACGCCGTCCTGCACTCTCCATTGAACCCCTGGCTTGATAGTAATGTTTTAGTGAGGGATATGCCACATATGAGGTTGCTGATTATGCTGAAGTACAAATTCTGCTCCTGTTGATGGCCTACAGCACCTCATGATGCCCAGTCTTGAGTTTCTAGACCTATTTGAAATATTTACCATAGTGATAGTGCCACACAACATTATGTGAAGGCAGGACTTTGAGCTGCAGTCCCTGTCAGTGCATTGTTCTTGTATTATATGGTATGTCCACTTCAGTTTCTGGTCAGTGGTAAATCCCAAGATGCTGACAGTGGTGAATTGAGCAATCGTAACACGGTTGAATGTTACGTGTACACAATTAGGCTTTCTTTTGGTGCAGAGGAAAATTTCCTGGTACTTGTGGTGCAAATGTTACTTGCCACTTATCAGCCCAAGATTGAAAATTGTCTAACTTTTGTTGCGTGTACACACAGGCTGCTTTAGTATCTGGGAACTTGCTCATTTTGTTGAACATTGTTCAGTCATCAACAAACATCTCTAGTGCTGACCTTACGAAAGAGGAAAGGTCATTGATGAAGCAGCTAAGGATGGTTGGGTCTAGGACATCATCCAGAGGAACACCTGCAGAGATGTCCTGGAGCTGAGATGACTGACCTCCAACGATCACAACCATCATCTTTTATGCAAGGTATGACCCCAACTAGTAAACATAGAAACATAGAAGATGCAGACCTTCGAGCCTGCACCACCATTCTTCATGATCATTCTGATCATCCAACTCAATAGCCTAATCCCTCTTTCTCCCCATAACCTTTGATCCCATTTGCCCCAAGTGCTATATCTAGTTGCCTCTTGAATACATTCAATGTTTTGGCAACAACTACTTCTTGTGGTAATGAATTCCACAGACTCACCACTCTTTGGGTGAAGAAATGTCTCGTCATCTCTGTCCTAAATCGTCTAACCTGAATCCTCTTACTGTGACCCCTGGTTCTGGACACACCCACCATCGGGAACATCCTCCCTGCATGTACCCTGTCCAGTCCTCTTTGAATTTTATAAGTCTCTATGAGATCCCCCCTTCATTCGTCTGAATTCCAGCAAAAACAATCCCAACCTAGTCAATCTCTCCTCATACATCAGTTCCGTCATCCCTGGAATCAGCCTGGTAAATCTTTGCTGCACTCCCTCGAGGGCAAGAGCATCCTTTCTCAGAAAAAGAGACCAAAACCACGCACAATATTCCACATGTGGTCTCACCAAGGTCCTGTACGACTGCAACAACACGTCCCTGCTCCTGTACTTGAAACCTCTTGCAATGAAGGCCAACATACCATTTGCCTTCTTTACCACCTGCTGAACTTGCATGCTTACCTTCAGTGACTGTGGTACAAGGCCACCCAGGTCCCGCTGCACACTCCAGTCTCCCAATTTACAGCCGTTCAGGTAGTAATCTGCCTTCTTGTTTTTTTCTTCCGAAGTGAATAACCTCACATATATCCAGGTTATACTGCATCTGCCATTGATTTGCCCACTCACTCAACCTGTCAAGATCATGCTGAAGGATCTCTGCATCCTTGTCATAGTTCACCTCCCACACCCAACTTGGTATCATCTGCAAACTTGGAAATGTTACATTTAGTTTCCTCATCCAAATCGTTAATAATAGCTGGTGTCCCAGTACCGATTCCTGTGGTGCTCCACTAGTTTCTGCCAGCCAATTTGAAAAGGACCCATTAATTCCTATTCTTTGTTTCCCTCTGGTAATCAGTTTCCTATCCATCTCAATACACTTATCCCCAATCCCATACGCTTTAATCGTGCACAATAATCACTTGTGTAAGACGAGAGTCTGTAGAACCCTGGAAGATAACCACCAATGCATCCATTATCTCTAGAGCTACTTTCTTAAGTATCTGGGATGTAGATTATTGGGCCCTGGGGATTTATCAGCCTTCAATCCCAACAATTTTCCCAGCGCCATTTCTCTACTAAAATTGATCTCCCTCAGCTCTTCACACTCACTAAATCTTGCATCCTCCAACATTTAAAGTATCTGATTTGTGTCCTCCTTTGTGAAAACAGAACCAAAGTGTGTATTCAGTTCCTCAGTCATTTCTTTGTCCTTAATTATACATTTCCTCCATTTCTGTCTGTAGGGGACCTACATTTGTCTTTACCAATCTCTTTCTCTTCACGTACCTTTAGAAACTCTTAGTATCAGTCGTTATGTTCCCTGTAAGCTTACTTTCATACTCTATTTTCCCCTTCTTAATCAATCCCTAGTCCTTCTTTGCTGAATTCTAAACTGCTCCCAATCCTCATATTTATTATTTTTCTTGGCCAATCCTTAGTGGAGAATTGTCCCGAGGTTCCCAAAGATTATAGTTTTGCCTGAACCCCAAATTCAGTTTAATGTTGTTTCAGAGATAGTAAGAAGGGACCGCTTTGCGGAACACCTACGCTCGATTTGCACTAAACAATTCCATCTCCCAGTCGCGAACCATTTCAACTCCCCTTCCCATTCATCACACGACATGTCCATCCTGGACCTCCTGCAGTGCCACAACGATGCCACCTGAAGGTTGCAGGAACAGCGCCTCATATTTCACTTGGGAACCCTGCAGCCCAATGGTATCAATGTGGACTTCACAAGCTTCAGAATCTCCCCTCCCCCTACCGCACCCCAAAACCAGCCCAACTTGTCCCTGCCTCCCTAATCTGTACTTCCTCCCACCTATCCCCTCCTCCCATCTCAAGCTCCACCCCCATCTCCTACCTACTAGCCTCATCCCGCCCCCTTGACCTGTTCGTCCTCCCTGGACTGACCTATCCCCTCCCTAACTCCCCACCTACACTCATCTTTACTGGCTCCATCCCCACCTCTTTGACCTGTCTGTCTCCTCTCCACCTACCTTCTCCTCTACCCATCTTCTATCCACCTCCCCCTCTCTCCCTATTTATTTCATAACCCCCTTCCCCTCCCCCATTTATGAAGAAGGGTCTAGGCCCGAAACGTCAGCTATCCTGCTCCTCTGATGCTGCTTGGCCTGCTGTGTTCATCCAGCTCTGCATCCTGTCATCTCAGTTTAATGTTGCCTTGATATCAAGAGCAGTCACTCTCGCACCCCTTCTTGAGTTTGGCTCAATTTTGGACCAAGGATGCAATAAGATGAGATGAATGCCCCTGTCAGAACATGAACTGAGCATCAGTGGGCAGTTTATTGCTGAGTAAGTGCCTCTTGACAGCATTGACAGCATTCCCGATGATCATGATTCTACTGATGGGGCAGTGACTGGCTGGAAAACAAAATAGAAATTGTTGGAAAATCTCAGCAGGTCTGGCAGCATCTGTGGAGAGAATTCAGATTTAATGTTTTGGGACCAGTGACCCTTCCTTAGAACTGGATAAGAGTTAATGTTTTGGGTCCAGTGACCCTTCCTCAGAATTAGATCACAGTTTAACATTTTGGGTCCAGGTATTGTAATTGGTTGTGTTGGATTTGCCCTTTCTCGTGGACAGGGCGTATCTGGGTAACTTTCCATATTACTGTGTAATGCAAGTGCTGTTTTTGTACTGGAATAGTTCAATAAAAACAGATGGAAGGTTGCAGTGTGGTAAGTAGGGTGGGGTGTGGGTTTTGAGAGGGAGGGGGTAGAAGGTAAGAGATTACAAGATCTGCAGTTTGCAGTTCATGCCACAAAGCTGCATGAGTGCGAGATGAGATTTGAGAAGGGCTATAGGCAGGAACTGCCTCTGAAAGTTCTTGATGCAGCTAGGTGCAATGTCTTCAGTTACATCTGGCTGAATAAAGTGGAACACTCTCCCCTTCAAATGGTGATGTAGCTGCCACCATCCCTGTCCCAGTGGTACTCCACTGCTTCCTGCTCTTATGGGCAAACATCTCCTGCAAGAGAGGGGAGAATGTCAGTGAATAGCTTGGAAAGCTTTTGGATTATATACCTTCAGTAGTTGAATAGCTGGATTGATGCGGAAGCTGTCAGGTGCAATTTAAAGCAAATGTATGAAGATAAAATGGGTCATCTGAATGTTAGGAATCCTAATTGTTGAGGGCTTGTGAATGAAGCTGACGTACATTTCAAACTTGGGGGTGTGCTGGAAATGTTCTTTGAAGATGAATTCACAACCTTTGTCATATGTGTAAAGTCACTGAAGCTTTTGCAGCAAGACCAATAGATCCTCACAGTTATTCTGCAGGAACTATTTTCCTTGACCACTACTATAAAAGATAATGGTTATGAAAGAGCTAGTGTTGAAACTGCAATAGCTCCACCTAACCCAATGAGTCTGACAAAAAGTTTGAGAGTAGAGACTGTGGGTTCTACACCAGACTTCATAGGGAGTAGATGTATTCTGTACATCTCCCAAGAGTATGAGATAACAAGCTGTAGAGCTGGATGAACACAGCAGGCCAAGCAGCATCAGAGAAGCAGGAAGGCTGACGTTTCGGGCCTAGACCCTTCTTCAGAACATTCCTAACTTTCTGGAGAAGGGTCTAGACCCAAAACATCAGCCTTCCTGCTCCTCTGATGCTGCTTGGCCTGCTGTGTTCATCCAGCTGTACACCTTGTTATCTCAGATTCTCCAACATCTGCAGTTCCTACTATCTCCCAAGAGTAGATGTTATGTTTGACTGGTAATGCAGACTGTATTTATTGATACCATGTAACAAGCAATCTTGTTAACTAAGACAAGTGCGTCTTCTGTGAAGACTTCACAATCGTATATTTTCCATCACTAATCATTACATAGGTTCATTGGTACAGCATAATCCAGCGAGGATGGTAGCAGGGATCTACTTCAAGCAGTCCTTGCCCTATGCCACTATTAAGGTAATATCACAGCCATCTCCTCCTTTTCCTTTGCAGAAGGTACCATCCAGGCATACTGGCCACATGCTGAGACATGGTCTAACTCTTCTTCTTTTTGATCTCCATCATTAAAGCTTCCAGAACCACGCCCAAGAATCTTGCAGCCTCTCTCTGCTCTGTTGCTGTATTACCAATCTTCCCCCTATCTGCAAAGATTTTTGAGACTATTTCGGGTAATTGTTGTAATGACTGCACTTCCACTTTAAGAAGTGTAGATTACTTTTAAGAAATGCAAGGTACATGTCTGATGAGTGAGACACAGATGCTGTTTGAGTCCTTACTGAGTGTGCAGCCAGTCAGCATCATATATCTTTTTGGGCCCCACACTATGAACATGTTGATAAACAGGAAGCACAAAATTTGGTCGGTACCTCTACCTCAATGAAACAGAGTACTGGTTAATTGTGCATCATTGTTCCTGTGCCTGTTAATAGGCTTAATTAAAATTTCCCTTTAATATTGCAAAGAGAAATTTATTTTAACAGTCTAATATTTATTCTGCACTAGTTTTACAACTCCATCAAAATAACCTGAGAATAAAATCTTTGAACACCCTATCTCATTGGAAGGCATTGGCACACAGTGAGTTCCTTATCAAAACATTACAGGCATCACATCCACTGAATTTTCCTTATAAATTGTGGAAAGCTTTCTAGCCTTAAAGGCTTTCAAAACAACAGTGTATTTTGTGACTTTTGACACCTAGTTGTCATTAAAGGAAACTGTGTGTTTCAATGTCCTTTCTGTTAAGGAGCCTAAGTTTCAACAGTTCTGGCCTCTGAGCCTGAGAACATTGGTTGTCATGGGGTCCTTTCTAAAGCATTTTTAAAAGAAAAGAGTTTAACTAGCTGTTGTCAGTTTTGGTACAACAAAACTAAACAGTCGCACAAGCTAGTTGTTACTGTACTTGCTGCCTGCCATTCAATAGGATGGTGAATATAAATGCACCCTGGTGTAATATTGCTTTTGGAGGTCTGCTTACCATGATGAAGGCTAGGTGGATTAGCCTTGGGAAATACAGGATTACAGTGATATGGTGGTGGGGGGACGGGTGCGAGGTCTGGGTGGTATGCTCTTCAGAAGGTTGGCGTGGACTGGATGGCCTGAATGGCCTGCTCCCATATGTAGGGCTTCTGTGATTCTGTAATCTATGACCATTACCTTAGTATTCCTTTCCTGAGATGGCACTGGTTATTCAAATATATCTGAGATAACAAGGTGTAGAGCTGGATGAACACAGCAGGCCAACCAGCATCGTAGGAGCGGGCAGGCTGACGTTTCGGGTCTAGACCCTTCATCAGAAATGGGGGAGAGGAAGAGGGTTCTGAAATAAATAGCGAGAGGGGGGAGGCGGATAGAAGATGGATAGAGGAGAAAATAGGTGGAGAGGAGACAGACAAGTCAAAGAGGCAGGGATGGAGCCACTAAAGATGAGCGTAGGTGGGGAGGTAGGGAGGAGATAGGTCAGTCCAGGGATGAAGTACAGGTCAAGGGGGCAGGATGAGGTTAGTAGGTAGGAAATGGGGGTGCGGCTTGAGGTGGGAGGAGGGGATAGGTGAGAGGAACAACAGGTTAGGGAGGCGGGGATGAGCTGGTCTGGTTTTAGGATGCGGTTGGGGGAGGGTAGATTTTGAAGCTTGTGAAGTCCACATTGATACCATTGGGCTGCAGTGTTCCCAAGCAGAATATGAGTTGCTGTTCCTGCAGCCTTCAGGTGGCATCGTTGTGGAACTGCAGGCGGCCCAGGGTGGACATGTCGTGTGAGGAATGGGAGGGGGAGTTGAAATGGTTCGCGACTGGGAGGTGCAGTTGTTTATTGCAAACCGAGCGTAGGTGTTCTGCAAAGCAGTCCCCAAGCCTCCGCTTGGTTTCCCCGATGTCGAGGAGGCCACAATGGGTACAGCGGATGCAGTATACCACATTAGCAGATGTGCAGGTGAACATCTGCCTGATGTGGAAAGTCTTCTTGGGGCCTGGGATGGGGGTGAGGGAGGAGGTGTGGAGGCAGGTGTAGCACTTCCTGCGGTTGCAGGGAAAAGTGCCGGGTGTGATGGGGCTGGAGGGGAGTGTGGAGTGGACAAGGGAGTCACGGAGAGAGTGGTCCCTTAGGAAAACAGACAAGGGTGGGGAGGGAAAAATGTCTTTGGTAGTGGGGTCAGATTGCAGATGGCGGAAGTGTCAGAGGATGATGCGTTGGATCCGGACCTTGGTGGAGTGGTACGTGAGGAAGAGGGGGATTCTTTTTTGGTTGTTATTGTGGGGACGGGGTGTGAGGAATGAGTTGCGGGAAATGCGGGAGACATGGTCGAGGGCGTTCTCAACCACGGCGGGGGGGAAGTTGCGGTCCTTGAAGAACGAGGACATCTGAGATGTATAGGAGTGGAATGCCCAGGCTTTATAAATGCTGCCTATCATGTAACTTGGTACAATAATTAATTGTTTCTGGTAAGGCACATATACATCTTAAATCTGCTGAATCATTTGCACTAAATGTCAACTGTAGTCACTTTACACTTTGATAAGTGCAGCAACACATGCTATTCAACAAATAGGTGGCTCAGTGGTTAGTACTGCTGCCTCACAGTGCCACAGACCCAGATTCAATTCCAGCCTCAGGCAACTGACTGTGTGGAGTTTGTACATTCTCTCCATGTCTGTATGTGTTTCCTCCGGGTGTTCTAGTTTCCTCCCACATTCCAAAGATGTGCAGGTTTTGGTGAATTGGCCATGCTAAATTGTCCCGTAGTGTTAGATGGGTTAGCCATTGAAATGCAGGGTTACAGGGATGGGATAGGGCTGGGTGGGATGTGCTTTGAAGGATGATGTGGACTTGATGGGCCAAATGGTCTGCTTCCACAGTCCAGCGATCCTATGTTCAAATAATACAGCATATTTCATGGGGAAATTGATTCATATTGGTATATCCAGGTTTGAGAAAATGAATACATTAAAAACTAAAGTTAATGTGATGAAAGACTGTTCAGTTGACATTTCTGGTTTTTAAGGTGGCTTATAAAACTTGTATTGGCAAATCAATGACAATTAGTAACATTTCAATTTTAGACATTTTCTAAGAGGAAGAGCTCTGCTGTTTGATTATATTGAGTGAAAACCTACCCTGTTTCTGTAAATTTAAATTGTATCTGAATTGAAGGTTCCATCAGGAAAATTGTCTTTCTCAGCAGTGCACTTTTAAAAGCTGGGTAATTGCAGTAACTACACATTTTTGTGCCTCAAAAGATTGACATTACATACAACAATCCACAGCATATTTAGCAAGCAAATTCCATGTTGTTTTGACATTTCAGTCTGATCTTTCTTGTAATTTCTTGCACACTAAAATATTTTTCTCCTGGATCACAGAATTAAAATGAATTTACAATGCACATTGCCAGTGCAGTTTCCAACAATGTTGACTCAGTGCTTCCCTGACCTTTCAGCCATGACTCAATGATTGACAGTTACCTGTTATTTGGAAATCCCAGTCTTGCTTTAGGGAAAATATCTTGAACTATGTGCAAATTAAATGGTGGGAAACTGTTTTATAACTATTTTATTATTGCTGCAACTAGCTAATGCATAATCAAAGCGGATTTTGACATTGTTTAATTATTACACGAAATAAATAATTTTCTCTCATTACTTTCATAACTAATAACTTATATTGTATCTGCTCCCACCACCTTCCCCGGCAGTGAATTCCAGGCACCCACCACCCTCTGTATAAAAAACGTGCCTCATACATAACCTTTAAACCTTGCCCCTCACACCTTAAACCGTTGGCACCTAGTAACTGACTCTTCCACCCTGGAAAAAAGCTTCTGACTGTCTACTCTGTCCATGCCCTTCATAATCTTGTAGACCTCTATCAGGTCGCCCCTCAATCTCTGTCATTCCAGTGAGAACAACCCAAGCTTCACCAATCTTTCCTCTTGCTAATGCTCTCCATACCAGGCACCATCCTGGTAAATCTTTTCTGTACCCTCTCCACAGCCACCACATCCTTCTGGTAGTGTGGCAACCAGAATTGAACACAATATTCCAAATGCGGCCTAACTAAGGTTCTATAAAGCTGCAACATTTCCTGCTAATTTTTAGACTCAGTGCCCCGGCTGATGAAGGCAATCATGCCATATACCTTGTTGACTACCTTCTTCACCTGCGTCGCCACTTTCAGTGACCTGTGTACTTGTACTCCCAGATCCCTCTGCCTATCAGTACTCTTAAGGGTTCTGCCATTTACTGTATATTTTCCACCTGGATTAGACCTTCCAAGATGCATTACCTCACATTTTTCTGGATTAAACTCCATCTGCCATCTCTCTGCCCAAGTCACTAACAGATATATATCCAGCTGTATCCTTTGATGGTCCTCATCGCTATCGGCAATTCCACTAACCTTTGTTTCATCGGCAAACTTACTAATCAGACCAGTTATATTTTCCTCCAAATCATTTATATATTTTACAAAAAGCAAATGTCCCAACACTGATCCCTGAGGAATACCACTAGCCACAGCCCTCCATTCAGAAAAACACCCTTCTACTGCTTCCCTCTGTCTTCCATGACCGAGCTAGTTTTTTTATCCATCTTGCAAGCTCACCTCTGACCCCGTGCCACTTTACCTTCTGTATCAGCCTGCCATGAGGGACCTTGTCAAAGGCCTTATTGAAGTCCATGCAGACAACATCCACTGCCCTACCCTCATCGATCATCTTCATCATTTCCTCAAAAAAACTCAACCAAGTTAGTGAGACACGACCTCCCCTTCACAAAACCATGTTACCTCTTTCTAGTATGCCCACTTATTTCCAAGTGGGAGTAAATCCTGTCTCGAAGAATCCTTTCCAATAATTTCCCTACCACTGACGTAAGGCTCACCCGCCTGTAATTAGCTGGATTATCCTTGCCGCTCTTCTTAAACAAAGGAACAACTTTGGCTATTCTCCAGTCCTCTGGGACCTCCCCTGTAGCCTGTGAGGATACGAAGATTTCCCTCAAGGCCCCAGCAATTTCCTCCCTTGCCTCTCTCAGTATTCTGGGGTATATCCCATCAGGCCCTGGGGACTTGTCCAGCTTCATGTTTTTCAAGATCCCCAATACCTCCTTCCTTTTGATCTCAATGTGACCCAAACTATCTATACACTGAGTGTCTAGGTTCCCCTTTTTGTATAGACAACTACACCCTAAACACTATCTTCATCATGCATGTCAACATGCTTAACAATACCATGTATAAATTATTGAATACATAAATTGAGAATTAGCCACTGTTTACTTACATTGGTTCGTCCTCAAATTTTTTTGGTGATTAGCAGCACTTGAAAGAGTAAAATTCGTACAGCGCAACAATTTACATAGGCCTTTCGTGATGCAATTTAGTTCATTAATTTCTCAGCTTCTGCTGTAGGAACGCAAAGTTCACAGTTAGTTTCTGAAGGAGTTGCTTCTTCCAGTCGATGAATTTAATTGTGAGGATGGTGAGTTAGGTCAATGTAAACAGGATGAACGATGAAGGGTTTAGGCCCGAAACGTCAAGTTTTCCTGCTCCTATGATGCTGCTTGACCTGCTGTGTTCATCCAGCCCCATGCTTGTTATCTCGAACAATACAGCCAGGTGTGATCGGAAACGTATCCACGGGTATATCTGCACATTTGAGTCCCAGTCCCAGAAGTCATCCCATCAGTAGTTGCGGAATATTTTTCAGGGTGGCCAACCACTTAGGCTATAGCTACTAGCTCAGCAGCCTGAGCATTCATTATGTTGGAGAGCTTCAGCACTAGCTCCATTTAAGAGTTTGGCTCTGTGGTTCTCCATATGTGTATGGCAGCATGGTGATTCAATAGTCAGCCATGTCAACTCACAGTGCCAGGGACTTGTGTTTGATTCAAACCTTTGGAGACTGTCTGTGCACACGTTGCATGTTCTCACTATGTCTGCATGGGTTTTCGCTGGGTACTCCGGTTTTCTTCCATAGTCCAAATATATGCAGGTTAGGTGAATTGGCTATGCTAAATTGTCCCGTAGTGTCCTGGGATGTGCAGCTAGGTGGATTAACTGTGGTAAATATGAGTTTACAGGGATAGGGTAGGATGTTCTTTGGAGGGCCGGTGTAGACTTGATAGGCCTAATGGCCTCTTTCTGCACTGTGCAGATTCTATGATTTTATATACGATATCCCATCTTTTGGTGTCCATCCTCAATTATATACTATCTAGCTATGAATATTTTTACAGGGCTGTCTTCTGCTCCCTAGGTTCCACTGGGTCTTCCTTTGTTTTGTTTTGGCACAAATGGTCTGACATTGTTGTGGTTCTCCTCTGTAGCTCAAATTGTTGGTTAGGAAGATGGGCACTTTGGTATGCTTGACTGCAACGCTGTGACCCTGTAATATAAGGGTCCAGTGTGGTTTGCGGTATTGGCTGACTGTATCGTCCTCAATCCTGCCACCCAGCAGAAGTTAAATGGGGCTGTAGTCTGTCAGAATGGTTAGGGAGTTCAGGCTGATATGATGGGCAAAATATTGAACGGCCCAGAACACGGCTACTAAATACTTCTCACATGGAAAGAAGCCTTGCTGTACTGATGAACGAGTTTGGGAAGCATAGTTTACTGATCCGAGTTTATTGTACTGTTTTGGAGAAGTACGACTGCAAGTTGCAGCCACGGATGTGACGCTGGCAAGGTGAAGGGAAGTTCTGGGTCAGTTACCTACAGTGCAGGGGCTTGAGCTGGAGCCTGTTTTAATTCCGCAAAAGAATACATGTGCTGTTCTATCCATTCCCACTGGGTAAAATTTTTCAGAGGTTTGGAGAATGGGATGGCTTTAGTGGCGAAATGTAGCTGTGAGAATATCCCAGTAATCCCAGAAAATAACACAATGAGCCCACATCCCTAGGGAGGGAGAATGGGTTATGACCTCGATATGCTTCACTTTTGTTTCACGTTTCCCCCAAGATATCACAATTCGCAAGTACGTGACCTGGTACCTCATTATCTGTTCCTTTTTGGAGTTAACTTTTAGTCTAAGGGCTGTGAGGAAGGTTAACAGTTCCTTTAACCATGTGAAATGTTCGGTCCTTATCTCTGTCTATAGGAGAGATTGTTTGCACACTGTGCCAAGCAGTCAGGTCAGGAAAACCTCTCTAACCCTTTAGCCAACCTCTGATGAAATATTAACAGAGAATTATGAAAACTTGGGGCAAGCAGGTCTCTGTGTGTTTTTGTCCCTGACACATGAAGATGAATTTATATTGGCAATGTCAGTGCAGAAGGATAGACCAAAATCCAATGCTAATTTCCCATGCGGTGAAATATTTTGCCCAAGGGGCTGAACTCATCATGGTTTCAGGGCTGGTTGCGACAATCGGTGCTGTAATTGGGGTGTTTTTAATTTAGTTCCCTGTAATTGCTGGTGAACCACCAAGAACCGCCTGGTTTCTTAACTGGCCAGATGGAGAGTTATTGGTGGATGCTACAGGGTATAGAACTCTTTGCTTTGACAAGCTGCTAATAACCTTGGCCACCACTCCCGCTCTGCCCACTTGGGGAAAGTGTATGACCTTTGTGGCTTTGGGTCTGATCCATCTATCACTACCTCATCCTCTATAGAACTGTAGTCATGTTTGTGACTGCTGAGTGTGCTCCTTGGGAATTGCCTGTGCTGCTGGATCCTCAGTCATTTAATCAGGTCTAATCAATAATTCGCCCATGGTATAAATCCTCTATGTATGTGTCTATTGCAATCTCCACTGGTGTTGCTGATCCCTATCTCTCATTGCAGGATGGTTGTATGGAGGTGGATGGTGCTGAAAAATACTCTGTATGTTTAGGTTGCCCTCTTTGTTCCTCCTGTCAGGACCTGAGTTTGGGGATTTTACTGTGTGCATTTTCCCATGCCTAGTTTGGGGTGTTATGATTCATGAATCTCTTTCTCCCAAGCTTGGGCCATCCTCCTTGTCATTCATCGATCTACTTGGGTGGTGTCTGTGGGATCAAAATTTTCATAAGCTTTCTTCCCTTCAACGACATGCAAGACAAACATTAAGGTCCAATTTGCTCTGTTTGAGGTATCACTGCAGTCCAATCTGGATTACTGAAGATTCCTATGAATTGTGTCCGCATGTTCATGGCAAATGCAGTTGGGTGTTCTCCCTTTTGCAGCATACACATATTTAATCCTTCCATTGGGTCTTTCCTAATATATCCTACAGCAGCTAGGATTGCCATTTTCATGGCCTGAAAATCCCCTCGTCCCATATTCTGAGGATTGGGTAAGGCAGAATAGTTTGTGGGCTCAGGCACATTAACATTAGTTTTACCTCCTCAACGTCGTTGAGCCCACAGGGAGCACTTTGTTGGTAGGTGCTGTTCAAAAACATAGGGGGATCAGCTGCGGGCTGATGCGCAATGGCCTAGTGGTATTATCACTGAACTGTTAATCCAGAGACCCAGGTAATGTTCTGTGGACATGGGTTTGAATCCCACCATGGCAAACAGTGAAATTTGAATAAAAATCTGGAATTAAGAATCTAATGATGACTGAATCCATTGCCAATTGTCAGGAAAATAACCCACCTGGTTCACTAATGTCCTTTAGAAAAGGAAGTCTGCCATCTTTGCCTGGTCTAGCCTACATATGACTCCAGATCCACAGCAATGTTGACTCTCAACTGCCCTCTGAACAATTAGAGATGGGCAATAAATGCTGACCTAGCCAGCGATGGCCTCATCCTGTGAATGAATAAAAACAAAAACTTCTAATTGAAGCTACCCAGGGATGCCAACATTTTCCATGTTTTGGACACTTGACCAGTTTATGTTTTAAAAACACTTTACCAAGCTCTCTTGTTGGTGAGACATACAAGGAGCACAGAATTCTGTTTGCAGTTCAACTCCATTTTATTAACAAAATATTCTTTATTAAAAACATCATGTGACCATTACCCAAATTTCCACAATATTAACTCTCTATCTTGCTCTATATGCCTGAGAAAGGATATTACCCACCATGATCCATATGTTTGAGCTGGGCCATTGGAATCCCCTTCCTTGAAGGTGGTCTCATAGGTCAGGGCAAGTCTCCTCCTGGGTCTTCCTGGGTTGTTGCATGGTCTTCTGTCACGAGTCTTGCTGTGAGGTTTTGCTGAGGGGGTGGTTTACCCATGTGTGTTTTTGTCCCCTGCACCCTGGACCTTCCTAGATGTTGTGTGGCCTTTGGCCAATGGGATCATGAGGGGTCGTGCCATTACCCTTCACTATTACCATGCCAGGGAGGTGTAAAGTGCACATCCTCAGAGGTACTGGCTAGAAGTCAAGGTGCCAGGAAGTCTGATTGATACTTCTCCAATACACAACCTTTGGGCTGGTTGTAAGCAGTATTCCCTGAACATTTGTGACCTAATTGACCTTGGTTTCCACTGTTCACTGTAGCTGATAATGGCTGGCTGCTGTTTAACTTAGTTTGGTCAATTTTCTGTCAGGCCTGAGTTCTCTGACTGTGGGTCAATTTAGAATATCCAATTTTGGGCCCATGGTCTCTTGACCACAACACACCTCTGAGCCAGGGGGCACAGGTTCAAATCAGATCTGCCCTAGAGGCATCAAATAACATTCCTGAACTGGTTGATTAGAAAATATCTACAAATGACTGCTCCAGAGAGGAACCAACCAGTGCAAAAGCTGTAATAGAACTAATTAATAGTAACAATATAATACAATTATTCCGTTTATGAAGATTGAGCCCATGCTCTGCCTCTGCCCAAGGTTTCTGTGGGCATCCTTTCCCATTGTTATCAGTATCTTGCTCTGCTGTCAAGAAGGATTGGTGACAGTGATGTACTCAGCACATCCCAGGTGTTTCCAGCAATAACCATAATATTACGAGTTTATGCCAGCCACAGGTAGTTAAGCCACACCATCATAAGATTTGCCAGTTTTCTGAATTATTGTTTTACAAGAAAGAAATATGCCTGTGTTGTAGATTTCCAACACCTTGAGTCCAATTTGAATCATGAGAGTTGAGAGTGGGCAATTTGCCTAAGGAAGGAAGAGAAAATTAACACCTGGAGGTTAGGTGGTTTAGGAGTGGAAATAGGTATATTTTTGATCTCTTAATCAAGAAAAGATGCTGAATAATGTGGTTAAATTGGAATGGGGTGTAAGGAAAAGTTGGAGATTAAGAGATGTAATGAATGTGAGCTAGTGCAAGTAAACCACACTAGCTTTTGTTTAGTGTTTAATTTTATCTACTACTAAAAATAATTGCTTCAATATCTTGATATATACATTCATTACTAGAAGACAGTATCGAAGATCTGAAATAAAAACAGAATGCTGAAAATTTACAGCACGGCATTCAGCTCATGTTTCTATTGCTAAACCATATAGCTGACTCCAGTTACTTATTTAAGAAAGAAATTGCTTATTTTCTAGTATTGTGGAAACATTTCGAATAAAAGCTACAAGTATTTAGTTGTATCTCGCTTTCATTGTACAATTTCAGATTATGCATGTGTTCTTACTTTCAGCAAAATACTTGACTATAAGTGATAAAAAATAATGCTGTGGCATACAAATCTTCCCATCAACTCTCGCCTTCTTCCCAAATGGTGCTGTTTGTTGATCTTATTTCACCCTCGCTGCCCATACTTCATTTTGATGCCTTTCAAAATCAATTGACTTTTACCGTCTACATTGCTTTGGCTTCTATGGATTTTCTAGCCATTTTTTATTTCTTGTAATACTCATGTATTGCTGCTGCCTCCTCCAATTTCTTCACAAGTATTATTTTAATTTCTATTGATTTCACCCAGTTTTCTTAGCAAATGCATTTTTTAAACGATCACCAACAGAATTTGTGTGTACCAATTCTGTTAAAACAAAGATACAGAGGTTCTCTCAACACTGACAGACATTTCATTCTGACCATTATCAGCTCACTGTTTGCACAGGCACGAATGTTATCCAAAATCTGATAATCATTTCAACTTTCACAAAGATATTTCTTTTCCCTGTCCAGTTTTGCCAAATATATGTACAAATCATTAAGGCAAGGAAATGTTTGTCTTCAATATAGTGGGTCTTCAAATGGTAAATCAGATGGAGAGAACAGTAAACTATTTGACTGAAGAGTATTAGGCCTGTCAGTCTCCAGTGATTTGCCATTGATTTATTGCTAAACCCAGTTATTTCACTAAAAATGTTTGTTTTTCTTGATCACAAAAATAGGAGGCAAAAGGTGCCTCCTATTATTAAAACATACAGGATTCTTAGAAAACTTGACAGGGTTGATGTGGAAAGGTTGTTTCTCCTTGTTTGAAAATCTAAAACCAGAGGGCATAATCTCAGATTAAGAGGATGCACATTTAAGACAGAGATGAGGAGGAATTTCTTCTGAGTTGTGAATCTGTGGAATTCTTTACTGCAAAGGGTTGTCGAGACTGTGTCCTTAAATATATTCAATATTGAGATAGACAGATTTTTAATCTGAAAGGGTATCAAGGGCTATGGGGAAAAGGTGGGGAAAGTAGAGTTGAGGATTATCAGATTAGCTATGATCTCATTGAATGGTGAAACAAACTAAATGGGCTGAATGACCTACTTCTGCCCCTACATCATATGGTCTTATGGATTTTCTATGTTTGTAACCTTTATCCTTTCCTATCCCATTCTGGTATCATTATTTAAACAGCTGTTCTGTAAATGCTGGCATATCCTCTTGCTTTGTTGACCTGCATTCCCCTCTCCAAACTCTCTCCCTTCTAAATAAAGTCCTCTCATACAACAAGTATACCAGGGCACTGGCCCTGGCACAATTCAAGTGAATCCTGCCTCACCAGGAGATTCCCTTCTACCCCTATGCTGGAGCCAGTCCCCACAAACTGAAACCCATTCCTCCCACACCAATCTTTGAGCTATGCATGTAACTCCTTTACTTTATTTACCCTGTATCAGTTTGCAAGGTAAATGATCTTCATTGCAAGAGGAGTTGAGTTCAGGTGTAGCAATGATTTATTGAAATTATAGAAAGCTTGGTTAAGACCACATCTGGAGTATTGCATTCAGTTTTAGGCTCCCTACCAAAGACAGGATACACTTGCAGCAAAGGTTCACTAGGTTGATGATGGGGCTGGCAGGAGTTTCTATGAGGAGAGATTGGTTTAATGGGACCTGTATTCACCAGAGATTAGAAAGATGAGGGACTTTATTTTAAGATTTTAAACAGGACTGGACAGAATAGAATCAGGAAGAATGTTTCTCCCTGGTTGAGGAGTCTGAAACCAAAGGTCACAGTCTCGGGATGCAGGGCAGGCCATTGAACTGAGATGTCGAAAAAATTTCTTGTCTCAAACCTGTGGAATTCTCTATCACAAAAGAGGCCAAGTCACTGAATATATTCAAGAAAAAGAGATATATTTTTAGATTTTGCAAGGCAGAAAAAGATATGGGGAGAAAGTAGGAATATGACATTGAGATAAATGAATCATCATCATCATATTTAATGGAAGAGCATGCTTGAAAGACAGAATGGCCTCCTGCTCCTAGTTTCAATGTTTCTGTGCCCATGGCTCAGATAGTAATCCCAAGAACCTTGAAGGTTCTGGTTACTTATTTCCCTGACCTACTTCAATAGCCTCCTTCAGCAGTGTCGTGGTCAATCACTCATCCTCCCTGCAGTACCCACTCTCGTCCACACAGCTTGCAAGAATCTCATACTTGTTAGACAGTTGCAGAGGCCGAGGCCCCTCAAATTTAATCCCTAGGTCCTCACATCTGCGTCACCTGCCGTCAAACCCTCCTGTCCCTGAACACAGACCAAGTTTGAACCACCTTGTGTGATGGATGCGATCGCCCTCTGGAGAAAAATGTCCCCTTCCCTGATGCAATGTCTCTAGCTCAGACTCCAGTTCCTCAACTTGGATCCATAGTCCGTGAGCTGCACTTACGAGAGATGTGTTAGCTCTGGATCACGTTGGTGTCCAATAGCTTCTGCATGTTGCAGCAGCAACAAATCAACCGTCTTGCCATCGCTATCACATTTGATTTACTTTATAAATTAACGACACTAGATTGCGTGCTCTTTACAGCACCATAATGATATTTCATTTTAAATTAAATGGAACTCACCAGTATCACTCTTATACTTAAGCAACTATTTTTAACTGATTTAACTCTTTTTTTTACTGATACTGAAGACCTAAACACAAACTGAAGATATTAGTTTTACTTAAAAGGCTAGAAATATTTACCAATCTTACTGACCAATCAGCTTCTTTCTCTGCATTTGTGTTGCACCTTTTGACGATACTAAGCCACTGATCTCACAGCAAGTTGGCCTCTTGATTCATACCTTTTATCCTCTCCAACTTACTCTTGCTCAGGAGATTTTACTTCTTTTAATAAATCTTAGTTAAATTGCTTCCGTCTGCCTTTACACCAAATTCCCACTTTGAATCAAATTTCCAACAGTACAGTCATTCTGCTGAAGTTTCCTGTACATTAACCAAACACTTTGTTCACAAATTCTAAATAAAAAGATAGTTTCATGGTCACCATACTGAGACTATCATCCGTTGCCATGAAAGTCATCTGGTTCACTAATGTTCTTTAGGATTGTGAATCTGCCATTCTTATCTGTTTGGACTAAATGTAACTCCAGATCCAGGGCAACATGGTTGACTTTTAGTAGTCCTGTTTAGTGGCCCAGCAAACCGTTCAGTTCAAAAGCAATGAGGAATGGGCAACAGACTCACCTTGATCATCTCAAGTCAGCCAATGATAGCTGTTGTTCTGAAAAGGTGCATTCATTGCACCAGTAGAAGGCACCAGACTCCTCAGTCCCTCCTAAATTATTTATCTTCTGCCAGGATTTGCCACTGTTGTGAAGTTCTGTTTCTATTTCTGCTGGAGTTTTCTTCACTTCAAATCTGACTGGAAGCTATTGGAGCACATGGTAAGTTAAAGCAAAGCCTGGAACATCAGTATTACCTCCCAAAGGCCTTGCCCCACCTTGTCACTCTTGATGTTGTGTGGTCCTGGGGCAGGGTCTTCTTATCCACATTCACTCTTGGAAACAGGAGTTGGACAAGGGTTGAAATAAAGAGTTGTATTCCACTAACATCAACCTTTCGTTTACCTGCATCCCCCACTCTGACAGAGAGTGAGAGAAAGTAGGAGAGGGAGTGAGGGTAAGTGTCAGAGATTTGGATGAGAGTCAAGGTAAAATAGAATAAGAGTGAGAGAAAGAGGTGAGACAAAAAGAGTGAGACAATGAGAGTGACCAAAATAGAGTGAGAGAGGGGGAGAGTGGCAGTGGAAGAAATTCCTAACAAGAAAGGGGGTGAAAATTTATCAGGGTAGGCAGGAATGTGGAGCAATTAGATCAATTAGATTAGACGGGTGAACAAGCTCAAGTGGCTACTCCTGCTCCTGTTCTGAAGTCATACGTTTATATGTTCACATGTGAAAGGAAGAGTGAGACAGTGACTGAGATTTGAGAGAGAGTAAGTGAGATAGATTAGGTTAGAGACTGAGAGACAGATTAAGAAAGAATGAGTGAGATATGTGTCAGAGTGAAAGAGAATGAGTGAGAGAATGGAAGAATGCAAGAATGAGAAAGCATATGAGGGAGAGTGAGAGAGTGAGGGTATGAGTGTTTAAGAAATTGAGAGTGGGAATGAATGAGAGAGAGAGAGAGTGTGTGAGAGAGTGTGAGCGTAACCCTGACACTGAGACTAAACTGGACACACTCTCATATAGAAAGGCAGAGTTTATATTTTACATTCCCAGCAATGGCAGAACTTTGCTGTCCTATTATATGTTCCATGCTAGATATTTGTAAATGTGCTTAGTTTCAATTTAAAATAGAAAATGTCTTGGTTTTGTCAACAAAGCCCACTTATGGGGATACAAATGCACATTATTGCCGATGAATTGGTTAGTGCTAATACATTGGAATGTTTTATGTTCTTAAACTTGGTAGTGAAACCAGGAGTCATGAGCTAATAGATTATGCTTAGTGATACACACACAGATAGACACACATAATTATTGAGACTGCGCAGTGTATAGACTTACACACAACAGACATGCACACATGTGCATACACAGAGCCACTTCCCAGGAAAGAAGAAAACCCAAAGAGGGGCACCAAGCATCCAGTCCCAACTTTTGCATGAAATCTGCGGAAGCCAGCTCTGATTGTAGACCACCACAAATGAGTACAAGTCCAGTGTTAGTTAAATGTAACTCTTTAGGTTGACCCCCCCATGCCTTGTCCCCCTTTGCCTTCCCTGGTGATTATGACTTGCCACCTATTCTGACCCTAGCACTGTTTCTGATGCAAAAAGGCCAAAATAGTTTTATTGGTTACATGGCACTTTTATTAATAACTGTTTTTCTAAAATGATAAATTTACTCCTTTATGTTTTTCCTCTCCAATAGAAATTGGAAAGGCTGTAAATGCTCAGCATATCTGAAGCCACATATGCAGGGGGAAACAGGTTACTGAACCTTTGTCTAAACAATTCTAGATCATGGACCTGAAGCCTTCACTCTGCTTCTGTC
Source organism: Ginglymostoma cirratum (assembly GCA_024137785.1). Taxonomy (NCBI): domain Eukaryota; kingdom Metazoa; phylum Chordata; class Chondrichthyes; order Orectolobiformes; family Ginglymostomatidae; genus Ginglymostoma; species Ginglymostoma cirratum. Next base: position 2,610,068 of record JAHRHZ010000013.1, read on the forward strand.
TCCACAAAAGCTGCTGGCCCACTAAATACTTAAAAGTAATTTTTGTTCGTACTTTACATTCCCAGCAACTGCAGAACTTTGCTGTCCTATTGTATGTTCCATGCTAGACATTTGTAAGTGTGGTTAGTTTCAATTTAAAATAGAAAATGTCTTGGTTTTGTTAACAAAGCCCACTTGTGTGGATAGAAATGCATATTGCAGGCGAATTGGTTAATACTAATTCACTGGAATATTTTATATTCTTAAACTTTGTAGTGAAACACCAAGTCATGTGCCAATTGATTATGCTATTATCATTTTGAGACCTTTTTGTTTGTACTTAGGATTATTGTTTGCAGTGCTTCTGGTTTTTTATGTTGTTTTCTGGATATTTTGTAGAGGCACCTTCAAAGAAGTGAAAGCAGCATCAAAATACGAGTGACAAGATTGAGTGTAATTTTTTGGCAAAGATGTGGTAATAAGGTGTATCATACCAAACTTGAGTTTTTGATGGACTTTATAAATAGAAGCAAAGATTACAAAAGCTGAGAAGTTTTGCTATAATTATACAAAAAGTTCTGTGACATGATTCACAATTCCTGGCATCTAAAGGATGTAACGATAACATTTAAAGTCGTGAAGGGAGGTGGAATAGCTAAGAGTCTTGGAAACATTTGAAGCACTACAGCCAGTGCTTTCTCTCTCTCTAGTCCTGCCTAAGCGGATAAACTTGGCTAATGTCTTACCTGAATGACAGCAGCTCCAACATTGTAGCAATTCCACAGTACTAGATTGAGTACCTAGATTATGAATGCAAGTTCTACAGAAGAGCTTGAACAATAACTGTCTGATCCTGAGTTGAGTGCTATCGTTGTGCCAAGTGGATAATAGATGGTGATCAACAATAAAGTCCTGGATCAACTGGAATTTGACCATTTGAAAAGACATTGTAACTGCACTGTGATAGATATGAGAGTAGCTACAGGAGAGATTTGTTAGAATGGAATGACCAACAGTGCTGAGGGTGGCAGATGTGTTGAGAATGATTAGTCATTCATTTGACATAGGGGCAGTTAGAATAATAATATCTGACTTTAATTTGATTGTTTCACAACTTTGAGCTTTTCTCAACTTTTATTGTATATTTGGCACATAACTGAACAAGCCAAAAATATTTTTAAAAGTCAGTGACTGCCTACGAAGGATGTGAATTGAGTTTAAAGAACTGGAACAGAGCTGTGCGACAGTTGACTTTATAGTTGGGTGGCAAAGATGCATGGAAGGAACTTGCAGAAAAAGGGTGAGTTACAGAAAGGAAGATGGTGAATTGATTAAGATAGATATTTAAAAACATGCAAATAGCTTAGAATAGACGAATGTAACTTCCTCTAAGCATGATGGCAAGTGTAAATACTGTACGAAAGATGGGATGTGATTCCATTCCTATTGGAACCTAGCGAGGAATGCAAGCTATAACAATTATCCATTGATACAAAGACCACAGATAAGGGAAAGTTTTAGTTGAGTTGCCGTATAAACTAGCAGTCCTAAGGTTGAGATTGCAATGGGCTGGTGTGTTGATTGCTTTATTAAGCTGTGAATAAACTGTGCAGAAACTTTTGTATTTGCTGAGAAGCTATCCTGGACAATCAGCGAATATTGTCCTTGGCATGTTTTTATAAAAGCTATAATAACTAAACTCATGACTGAAAATTGTCTTAGAATCACCACAGTAATTTTGTACTGCAGTCAGGGTCTTTGCAATGTCAGTTGGTGACACCGAATTGAACATTGACATCAAAGGATGATTATGTTTATTTTTCCACCTATTTAATTGGGGCATTGGGGAGGTTGTGAAAATTGGGTGGTTGGGGAGGTAGTGTGGGTGGTCAGTGTTCAAAACAGGGTTAAATGAGAGAGATCATTTCCTAGTCAGGTTGGGTAAAATGGGGAACACCACTTCCCAGAGAGAGAGCGCGCCCTCAGACTATTAACATAACACATTAGCAAACAGGACAAAGGCAAATGAGAGGCTGGCAGAGAGATGCAGATTACTTTGCTGTGAGTTTACGATGTTGGAGTTTAAAGTGAAACTGGACAGGCAACCTCCACTGGTAATGGCTGAGTCAAGACAGACAACACTTTAGTTAACTTATGTATTTGTTGTCAAAGAAAGAAATTTGAGATTTTCATTCTTACTGAGACATAAGTTAATGCAAGACTTTGTAGTTAGCTATAGTCACCTAGATTATTGTTGAGGTTCCCTTGACACTAGACAGAGGGGAGCACCTATGGTTTTGGACAGGCCTTCTGGCTTTTCTGAGGGGCCAGATATGTTTTGCTTCTGCCCTGTTTGTGAGGTATCGGCTTTCAGGTGATGCAAGTGTTTGTTCAAAGACTGTATCACATACCTGAACTTCATAAGTCACAGAACCTGACCTCGCATCAACCTTGCCTCCTACCCCTACAGGGCCATTTCCACGGTTCCAATACCAAACTTTGTCCCCAGAATTAAGTTGTCTCTTTGTCTCTCTTGTTAAGAGGTGGCATGCAGCTGGCATTGGCATTCCTGCTGTCGTTTCACCCACTACCCCCCTCACTCCCCCACCCCCAACCCCCTCTCATCTGTCCCAGGTCTCGAAATATCAAGTTTAACCTGGTGCGGAGTCTTCTTCCCATCAGCAGCTCCACTGTTGTATATTGCGATTCCACTGGTAATCGATCAGGAGCCGGGACAGTTTGGTATCCATCAACGTTGTAGACTGCTTCTTTAAGCCTTCAACGTTTGCACCACTCTTTCTGGTAGGCCATTGGACGATGGATGGGATGGAGCTGTCCTTATGTGCCGAATGCTATTGAATTTTAGAAAATATTTGAATTCACTGCTGGTAATTAACATCCCATAGTTCATGACCAATACTTCCAGGAGTCTGTGTGTTGGGAATGATGCTCACTGCTTCTCAGTTGTCACCCCTTAGTTTGCTGAATGAACTTTATGTATGTCCAACCACTTTGAATGGGTGTCCACAATGACCAGGAACTTTGAGCCCATTGAAAGGACCAGTATAGTCAACATGCAACTGAGTCCACGGTTTTCCTGGCCATTCCTAATAATGTGGGGCCACTGCCGGTGGCAATTTTTGTCCTTGTTGGCACTCTGGGCACTGCTCCACCAATGCAGCTATGTCAGCATCTAACCCTGGCCACCAGTATCTGCCGGTGGGAGGCAGCTCAAGACATCCACATTAACGACTTGGCTTCCTGGACAGTGTTCTGAATTGTACTTGTACGCACTGAGAATAAGGGCCCAATGCTGAATTCTGCCAGAAGCTATGGACAGCACTGCCTTGTCTTCCTTCAGTAGCCCTAGCAGGGGTTTGTGATCTGTTATTATGTAACAAATCATCTGTAAAGATACTGGCAGAACTTCCTCACACCAAAGATGACCACTAACCCTTCCTCCTCTATCTAGGCACACTTGTTTTCAGCATCAGCCAGAGAAAAGGGAAGCATACGCTATCATGCGTTCCTCACTGTTGGGCCAACAGTGAGCCAACACTACTCCGATACTGTACGGGGAGGCATCGTATGTCAGCACCAGATCTCGCTTGGGATCATGATGTGCCAACACCTTAGATGACAATAGCTGCTTTTTGTCTTCCCTGCTTCTTGGCTATGTGATCATTTTCAAGGCTGACCCTTTTTCAGTAGCAGGTGTAAGGATGCCAAGATGGTGGCCTATGTATGAATTTTCTGTAATAAATCACTAACCCAAGGAAAGACCTCAGCTCTGGTACAGACATGGGAGCCAGGGCTCTTCTAATCACTTTCTCATCTAATGGGTGTAACCCAGTTTTGTCGACTATGTAACCCAAGTAGGTCACTTGGGGCACCTGGAACACACATGTTTCTCATCTAAAGCATATGCCTGCCTGGGAGAAATGTTTAAGCACTATGTCCAAGTTCTCCAAGTGCTCTTTATTGGTCTTCCCTGTTATTAGTGTGTCATTCAGACAAATAACAACTTGAGGTAGCCCTTGTAAAATGTTCTCCGCGGTCCACTGGAAAAGAACACAGACTGATGATACCCCAAATGGCAGCCTTGTATATTGATATAAACCCTTACGGGTATTAATTGTGGCGTACACCTGGGACTGCTCATCCAATCGCAATTGCAGGTAGACGTGGCTCATGTTCAGCTTCATAAAGGACAGCTCACCTGCCAACTTTGCGTTCAAGTCCTCTATGTGAAGGGTCGTGTATCCAGCTGCAAGAAGTGGCTTACCATTTGCTTAAGATCCCCACAAAGGCAAACTGAGTCATCAGGCTTCACAATTGGTACGACCGGTGCTGTCCATTCTGCAAACTGCACTGGATTGATGATCCCTTCATTTTCCAGCTTCCTGATTTCCATTTCTACTTTTGCCCGCAAGGCAAACGGCATTGGGTGGGCCTTGCAAAATGTCAGAATTGCATCCTGGTATACCTGGCTTTCGCCCCTTTGATACTCCCAAGCCCTTCTTGAAAATCTCTTGGTATTTCACTAGGACTTGACTGAGGCAGCCATTTTCCAATCAAAAAATGTTGAGCCAATCTAGGTGAATCTTTCTCAACCAATTCTGCCCCAGTAGGCTTGGGCCCAAACATTTTATTACCATCAGTGTTAACTGCACCAACTGCTTCTCATTGGAGACCAGAACCAAAGTCGTACCCTTAATTTGCAATGGTTCCCCAGGGTATGTTCTCAGTCTGGCTGAAGTCTTATGCAAGCTCAAAGGTTTGAGTCCTGAGCAAATCTCATTGAAGACAGATTCTGCAACCACTGATACAGCTGCCCCAATATCTACTGCCGTTCAAACTGGGTGACCATTTAACTAAACATTAATTTTATTTGATTCCAATTTGGGTGTCACTAAACAATTTAATTGTTCCAACCCACATGTAGGGGCTTTCCAGGGTGTGCACTCTAATGGGAGCCAGCCCACAAGTTTTCTTACTCTCATCAGACTTTGTAGGCCTCCTTTGCTGTCTCGAGTCCACATACCGGCAGCAACTACAATGGCTAGCCTGCCCAGATCCTGAAGAACTGTTTAGCCACTTGGCCAAGGCTCGGCTATTTGTGGGGTTCTGCTGTGGGCTGTCCTAGTGTTCCTCTGCTGAGGATACGCCCTGCGTCAGGCTCTGTGATTGCCTACACTCAAGTGGGGTTCCCCAACCTCTGTCGGACAGCTGAAGGTGTCCACTTCCATTGTGATGCCCTGGATTTCGCACTTGCTACATTTTCTAATGACAAGGCGAATTTTCCAATCAAAAAATGTTTCAGGAGGATCCAGACCTGAAACGTCAGCTTTCCTGCTCCTCAGATACTGCCTGGCCTGCTGTGTTCATCCAGCTCCACACCTTGTTGTCTCAGACGCCAGCATCAGCAGTTCCTACTATCTCTGAGTTGTAGTATCTGTTTGAAGTCCAGCCAGTAGGTGCTTCTGCATGGTTATGACCTTAATCCCACATACTAAGTAGCCTCTCAGCATCTCATTCAGTGTTAACGCAAAATCACGTTCCTCTGTCAGTTGTCTTGACTTCGTCAAAAATCCCGAAACGGATTTTCCCGGTTTTCTAACAGGCAAATAAAACCCATAGTGTCTCGGGTTTAGAGGAGGTTTGGGGTCATAATATTCCTTAACAACTCCATCAACTCATGAAAGGTTTTAGTGTCTGGTCCCTCCGGGAAAGTTAAGCCCCTTATAACTGAAAACTACACACAGTCAGGAGGATTACTCATTACTTTTTATCTGCCCCAGTGTCATTTGCCCAGAAAAATTATCACATTCTATCCACATACTGAGCCCAGTCTTCGACAGATGGATCAAATGAGTCAAGCTTCCCAAACAAAGGCATGATGCCAGAAATGCTGACCTCAAATCCAAGATGACAGTTGCAAGCAAACATTCTCCAGGCGTGTCCTGTTTTCTCCCATCACCCCCAAAGTAATTGCACAAAGGCCAGTTCCTATCACTAAGTCATCCTTTATTTACTAGTGCACAGTACACTGGCTGTGGACAGTCAGCTCGGAGTCAGTGCTCAACTGAGGAGATTCTAATCTTCTGGTTATATATTTTTTTTTCATACTTTTTTTCTTTTACAATACACTGGCTGTAAGCAGCCAGTTTAAAAAAGAAGCATTTTCCCCCTGAGAATTGAAATCCAGCAGTAACACTGGCTGTGACCCAGCCAGCCTGGAAATCAGTTCTCAAAAAGTGAAAAAGAGTCCACAGTACCACTGGCTGTGGCCCAGCCAGCTCAGAGTCAGTTCCCTAAACTGAGGAGATCTAACCTCCTGGTTATACTTCAAAAAACCCCTGCACTACTACCATCTTCTGTTTATATCGGTCAGCCAAGGGTTTCCTGATTGTCCCAGCTTAACAACTTTGTAGACAATGAGGTCTGCCTGGTTCCAATCACTACAATCTGGTTTTTGTCAAGCCTTCATGATCTTCAAAATATCTATTTAATATATAGTGCACCGTCACCCCTGACATCCAAGTGCACTTAAAGGGTTTTTTTCTTTCTTTTCCTCTCATTACATCCAGTGTTGTCCCAGATTAGGCAACTGGGGTGAAGGAAACCTCTTCAGCAGTGAAGCCAGTTGCCCGTCTCTGAGAGCCAACGGTACATATATAGATGAAGGTACAGTTGAGAACTTAGAGCTTTATAAAACATAATTAATTTATTAAGTACTTAAATGAATAAGATACACTTTTAATTACTAGAGATACTCCATCACTATCTTTCACTACCCTGATTTCTGTAACTAAACCCAAACGTTATTACCCAGGAGAGTTTGCAGCTGATTTGGCTGAAACTCTCCTCGACATCTTCACCGTGCCTCATAATGTAGGGTAGTTCTTGCACAACGTTAATCTTCGAATTGTTGCTGAACAAAAGGATTTCTCCAGGCTGTTACACACAAGACTCTGTGCCAAGTGTGTATCTTATTTGGCATAATTTGTGCACGTGACCAATCCTGAATGTTTTGGCCAAATGCATGCCTTATTTGGCACGCCTTAATCGTGCTTGTTTGGTGAGAGTGAGACTTCTGAGGTGACATAGGGGCATCTTCTCCCCCGCCAATGTCCTCAGTTGACACCCAGTCTGGAACTCTATGAGCATCTCATTTTTGTGCTAACACAGTGTGGATCTGAAGCAACACTTCACCTGCACTTCCCAGAATCTAGTCTACTGCATTCACTGCTCACAATGTGGTCTCCTCTAATTAGGGAAACGAAGCACAGACTTGGCGACTGCTTCGCAGACCATCTACATTGTGCTCGCAAAAAAGACCCTGAACTACTTGTTGCCTGCCATTTTAACGCACCACCCTTCTCTCTGGCCAACATCTATGTCTCTGGCTTGCTGCAGTGTTCCAGCAAAGCCCAATGCAAGCTGGAGGAACAACACCTCAGTTTCCGCTTGGGTTCAATAATTTTAGGGCCTAGACTCTCCCATGTTCCAGCCCCCTACCCCACACACCAGGTCTTGTTATCACATAGCCTGCCATTACACATCTGCTGTTGTGTGTCACTAACAGTCCCCATTACCAACTGTCCACCCTCCCAGCCTGATCGTTAGCAACTCCTTTGTCTGTCCAACTGTCTTTTTCTCTCTTTAGGCTCTATTCTATCGTTTACTCCCTACCCCACCCACCTCCCTATTTTCTGCATATAAACTGATGTTTTCCCAGCCACCATCAGTTCTGAGAAAGGGTCACCGGACCCGAAATGTCAGCTCTGTTTTTTACTTCACAGATGCTGCCAGACCTGCTGAGCTTTTCCAGCAACTTTGTTTTTATTGCTTATGTGTGTCCTGGCTTCCATTCTCATGGGGTATTTTCTTTAGTAACATCATTAATGGTACTGCCATTGTGGCAAAACTATCAATATGGTCTTTACAATCTCCAATTACGTCCAAAAATGAACTTAACCTGTCCACGTCTGTGGTGATAGGAAGTCTAGTTGCTGTTTAAATTCTTTGTTTGTCTATCACTCTTTTTCCTGGTGTTAACACCACTCCTAGCTAACTCACTTCCTGCCTCATTATCTGAGCCTACTTTGGATTCACTTTTAACCCAAGCTCCTTTGGTAGTTGCAACAACACATTTAGGGGCCAGTAATGCTTCTGTTTAGTTTCTGTTTGCAGAAGAAAATTATCAATGTATGATATCAGGCAGACTGGCCGAGAAAAATCCTGCAATCTGTTGCTTAATCATTAATGAAATATTGGGGAGTTTTGAAATCCCTGTGGCAAGGCTGTCCACATATATTGCTGTCCCTTAAAGGTAAATGCAAATTTATACTGACAGTTCTTGAACAAAGGGGTTGACCAAAATCATTACTTATATCTGTAAACCACCAAGCAGATTCACTCTGTTTCATCATAATTTTGGATCAACAGCTGTACTTGCTGTTAAGGGTGTTACCTTATTTAGTTCTTGATATTCAATAGTCAATAGTCAGTCACCAACTCCCATCTAGTTTCTAGGGGGATGGGAACCAAATGAGGAGGTTAATGGACAGTAAGGAGGTAGTAACCAAAGCCTGTAAGAAACTAGATAGTGAAGTCAGTGCGACTAAGGGAAGTGTAGGCAAAGAGCAGATGATGAACGCAAAGGGACAAGGGGTCTGAGGTGCATTTGTTTTAATGCGAGAAATGTAGTAGGTAAGGCGGATGAACTTAGGGCTTGGATTACTACCTGGGAGTATGATGTTATGGCTATTACTGAGACTTGGTTGAGGGAATGGCAAGATTGGCAACTAAACATCCCAGGATATAGGTGCTTCAGGCAGGATAAAAAGGGAGGTAAAGGGGGTGGAGGAGTTGCATTACTGGTCAAAGAGGATATCACAGCTGTGCTGAAGGAGGGCACTATGGAGGACTCGAGCATTGAGGCAATATGATCTGAGTTCAGCAATAGGAAGTGTGCGGTTAACAATGTTGGGGCTGTACTACAGACCTCCCAACAGTGAGCGTGAGATAGAGGTACAAATATGTGGACAGATTATGGAAAGATGTAGTAGCAACAGGGTGGTGGTGATGGGACATTTTAATTTTCCCAACATTGACTGGGATTCACTAAGTGTTAGGGGTTTAGATGGAGCAGAATTTGTAAGGAGTATCCAGGAAGGTTTTCTAGAGCAGTATGTAAATAGTCCAACTCGGGAAGGGGCCATACTGGACCTGGTGTTGGTGAATGAGCCCAGCGAGGTGGTTGAAGTTTCAGTAGGGGATTACTTTGGGAATAGTGATCACAATTCCATAAGTTTTAGAATGCTGATGGACAAAGACTAGAGCGCAGCTTTCCTGCTCCTATGATGCTGCTTGGCCTGCTGTGTTCATCCAGCTCCACACCTTGTTATCTCAGTGCTAAATTGGGGAAAGGCCAACTATAGCAAAATTCAGCAGGACCTGGGGAATGTGGACTGGGAGCAGCTGTTTGAGGGTAAATCCACATTTGATATGTAGGAGGCTTTTAAAGAGAGGTTGATTAGAGTGCAGGACAGACATGTCCCTGTGAAAATGAGGGATAGAAAGGGCAAGATGAGGGAACCATGGATGACAGGTGAAATTGTGAGACCAGCAAAGAGGAAAAAAGGAAGCATACATAAGGTCTAGGCGACTGAAAACAGACGAAGCTTTGGAAGAATATCGGGAAAGTAGGGCCAATCTGAAACGAGGAATTAAGAGGGCTAAATGGGGTCATGATATATCTTTAGCAAACAGGGTTAAGGAAAATCCTAAAGCCTTTTATTCATACATAAGGAGCAAGAGGGTAACTAGAGAAAGGGTTGGCCCACTTAAGGACAAAGAAGGAAAGTTATGCATTGAGTCAGAGAAAATGAGTGAGATTCTTAATGAGTACTTTGCATCGGTATTCACTGAGGAGAGGGACATGATGGATGTTGAGGTTAGGGATAGATGTTTGACTACTCTAGGTCAAGTTGGCATAAGGAGGGAGGAAGTGTTGGGTATTCTAAAAGGCATTAGGGTGGACAAGTCCCCAGGTCCAGATGGGATCTATCCCAGGTTACTGAGGGAAGCGAGAGAGGAAATAGCTAAGGCCTTAACAGATATCTTTGCAGCATCCTTGAGCACAGGTGAGGTCCCGGAGGACTGGAGAGTTGCTAATGTTGTCCCCTTGTTTAAGAAGGGTAGCAAGGATAATCCAGGAAATTATAGACCGGTGAGCCTGTGGTGGGGAAGCTGTTGGAGAAGATACTGAGGGATAGGATCTATTTACATTTGGAAGAAAATGGGCTTATTAGTGAGAGACAGCATGGTTTTGTGCAAAGAAGGTCATGTCTTACCAACTTGATAGAATTCTTTGAGGAAGTGACAAAGTTGATGGATGAGGGAAGGGCTGTGGATGTCATATACATGGACTTCAGTAAGGCGTTTGATAAGGTACCCATGGTAGGCTGATGGAGAAAGTGAAGTTGCATGGGGTCCAGGGTGTACTAGCTAGATGGATAGAGAATTGTCTGGGCAACAGGAGACAGAGAGTTGTAGTGGATGGGAGTTTCTCAAAATGGAGTACTGTGACCAGTGGTGTTCCACAGGGATCCGTGTTGGGACCACTGTTGTTTGTGATATACATAAATGATCTGGAGGAAGTTATAGATGGTCTGATTAGCAAGTTTGCAGATGGCACTAAGATTGGTGGAGTAGCAGAAAGTGAAGGGGACTGTCAGAGAATGCAGAAGAATATAGATAGATTGGAGAGTTGGGCGGAGAAATGGCAGATGGAGTTCAATCCAGGCAAATGCGAGGTGATGCATTTTGGAAGATCCAATTCAAGAGCGAACTATACGGTAAATGGAAAAGCCCTGGCGAAAATTGATGCACAGAGAGATCTGGGTGTTCAGGTCTATTGTACCCTGAAGGTGGCAACGCAGGTGGACAGAGTGGTCAAGAAGGCATACGGCATGCTTTCATTCATCGGATGGGGTATTGAGTACAAGAGTTGGCAGGTCATGTTACAGTTGTATAAGACTTTGGTTCAACCACATATGGAATACTGCATACAGTTCTGGTCGCCACATTACCGAAAGGATGTGGATGCTTTGGAGAGGGCGCAGAGGAGGTTCACCAGGGTGTTGTCTGGTATGGAGGGCACTAGCTATGAAGAGAGGTTGAGTAGATTAGGATTATTTACATTAGAAAGATGGAGGTTGAGGGGGGACCTGATAGAGGTCTACAAAATCATGAGAGGTATATACAGGATGGCTAGCAGGAAGCTTTTTCCCAGAGTGGGGGACTCAATTACTAGGGATCACGATTTCACGGTGAGAGGGGAAATGTTTAAGGGAGATATGCGTGGAAAGTTCTTTAAGCAGAGGGTAGTGGGTGCCTGGAACGCGTTGCCAGTGGAGGTGGTAGAGGTGGGCACGATAGCATCATTTAAGATGTATCTAGACAGATACATGAATGGGCAGGGAGCAGAGGGATCCAGATCCTCTATCTAAACCTGTCGCCTATTTTCCAAGGATCTGTATCC
>JAHRHZ010000013.1:2621697-2719247 GCA_024137785.1 Ginglymostoma cirratum
GCTTTTTCCCAGAGTGGGGGACTCAATTACTAGGGATCACGATTTCACGGTGAGAGGGGAAATGTTTAAGGGAGATATGCGTGGAAAGTTCTTTAAGCAGAGGGTAGTGGGTGCCTGGAACGCGTTGCCAGTGGAGGTGGTAGAGGTGGGCACGATAGCATCATTTAAGATGTATCTAGACAGATACATGAATGGGCAGGGAGCAGAGGGATACAGATCCTTGGAAAATAGGCGACAGGTTTAGATAGAGGATCTGGATCGGCGCAGACTTGGCGGGCCGAAGGGCCTGTTCCTGTGCTGTAATTTTCTTTGTTCTTTGTTCTTTACTGGCCAATCCTGGCCCTAATGTGGGGCATGTGTCTTCTCAATTTCAGGCTCAGGCAGGGCGTTGGAAAATTCACAAGTTATCTGGACTGGCATCGGAGTTACTTCTCGTTGATGCCCACCCAGGGACACCACAATTTATGTTGCCCATTACTAGCATGCCTTAATTAGAATAATCCATGCACTTGAGCAATCCCGAATATTTTGTCTAAATGTATGCCTTATTTGTTAGAGCCAGCAGTTATCAATTTCCTGCATTTTAACTCTTAGCAGACCTGCATGACTTGTTCACATTCTATTCACATATTAGTCCATTTTTAAGCTTCTTATCAGATCCTGTTATCTTCAGTCTTATCCAACACCAGGAGGTTTGGTCTTGGCAGCCCAGATCACTGAGGCTGTTGAAAGTTGACTTTCCTCAGCTTGAACTTCCAAGGATCAGAATGAGACAAGCAGGTTGGAGGGCCTGGCCACCTCAAGGGTGTCCTGAGAGGAGACTTCTGGAGTGTGTGTACACGTGTGTGTGTGTGTGTGTGTGTGTGTGTGTGTGTGTGTGTGTGTGTGCATGCATGTTGTGTCTCCTTTGGCTGGGTCTTGTTCTGGCACCACTTTGTTTCCTCATGAGGAAGTAGCAGCTGGAAAGCCTGCCAGGTTCCCTGTTCCCATGTCACCATGCCTTCAATCTGAAGGCAGCAATGGTTGGTTGAGAGTTTAGCCAACACCTGTGGCCATGGAACAAGAAAATATGGGGTACTCCACTTAAAAGGTCTTAGCTTCACAAACCAAAGCTTCAAACAATCAATAGGATATAAGTCGTGTCATAAGACATGCAAAGCAAATACTTCGGGTTGCGATATCCACAGAGTCCAGAAGGGTCTCCAGATATCCTTTGGGTAGAGTATCCAGATGAATGGCCTCCTGGTTTAGAGATCCTGAGCACGGCCAACAAGAGGGAATGAAGTGAGACAATTGATTTTGATTGAAACAAACAAACATTGCTGTGTGCATTTTCTTGAAGTAAGACGGGAACTGAGAAGAAATTGACATTTTGTGACCCAGAAGATTGACACTGTGTGGGGAAATAGGGGTGGAGAAGCCAAAAGTAGCCATAATTTTGGAATGAAAGCAGTCCATGGATGCTTAGTTTTCAATATCATTGATTGGAACATTTGTGGAAATAATCCAGAGAACATTGGTAATGCTGGAACAGAGTTCAGGGATGTGCTTTACTTCTTGGTTGCCATAGAGGAATAGGCTAATTAGGCAACAGGGGAGAATGCACAATCACACTGAAGGTGGCCAAGGCAGTGATAACTAGCTCAGTTATGATGAGTTCAACCCAAGCCCTAGTTCTTACGCATTTCCTAGAAAATTCTTATGGAAGATCTTAGCCAGTTGCATGTTTGCTTGAACATAGAGAACATAGAACATAGAACAGTACAGCGCAGTACAGGCCCTTTGGTCCATGATGTTGAGCCGAACTTTTACCCTAATCCTGAGGTCTATCTGACCTCCACCCCTACCTTATACTACCATCCATATGCTTGCTTGAATGAATTTGGCATTGGGTTCTACCTTCACCATAACACTGCCATTTATGTCATTTCCCTGCAGTTTTATTTGTTACCTGTTGGAACAATAATGAGAAACTGGAAAAACCTGAGAGAATGTCAGGGCTAAAGTGTGATACTAGAACCCTTCAAAAATGAAAAGATAAATAATAAGTTCTGAAAAAAATGCCCCTTGCAACATATGAGGAGTTTTACTTTGTGAAATTAATTGATTTTAGGAAAAGGATATATCATAAATGAGCAATTTATTGTTTTAGAATCTCAATACCTATGATTTTGTAATTGCACTACCATTTTAAAGGCAGAACCATTTAATAACTGACAATTAGAATGACAATTGACAGCTGTATGAATAATCTTTGGCGCCACTCAATGTTTTGTTGGAACAGCTGTGGCCTTCCTTACTCATTAACATTTTAATAGTGTCTTTAAACTGAAAACAATTTTGCTATTTGCTTTATCAAAAAAAATCAGATGTAATATTTAGCACTTGGAAGCGAAAAATCCACATTTCTTTTAAAAAAACCTACACTGTTTCCCCAGAACTTGAGACTGCCATTTTCAAAATATTTTCTGTAGACTTGACTTTAATTCTTGTGATTTTCTGGCAATGGTTCTTCTCATAGTCACATGATGCTCACATGTACACCAGATCCTCTTATTAGAATAGTACTGAGCTTTTTCTCTTGAGCAAAATGTTCACCATCCTGAATTTACAGCGCAATAGTATGTACAGTCTACATACCTAGCATTGCTACCTTCTTGATCAGCTCACTGCCTGACAACACTTGCTTGTTAAAAGTTTTTATTTTATTTCTTTTGTATGAAAGACTCTGTGTGGTAATGGTTGCATGTCTTATTATTATTCTTAAAAGGATTAACAGAAGTATTGCATGACATATCCACTGAGCAAAGCGCTTGACCACACCCTCAGTTTAGAACAGAACACGCAACAATGTTGACTAATCTTTAGCACTCATAAAGTAATGGAGTCATAGAGATATACAAAATGAAAACAGACCCTTCAGTCCAACTCATCCATCCCGAAAAGATATCCTAAAAAAGTCCGATTCCATTTGCTACTGTTTGGCCCATATCCCTCTAAACTCTTCGTATTCACTTACACATCCAGATGCCTTTTAAAAGTTGTAATTGTACCAGGCTGCACTACTTCCTCTTGCAGCTCATTTCATACACTCACCACCCTCTGTGGGAAAGGGTTGCCCCTTGGGTCTCATTTAAATCTTTCCCCTCTCACCTTAAACCTATGCCCTCTAATTTTGGACTCCTCCACGCTGGGGAAAAGACCTTGTCTATTTACCCTTCCGTGCTGCAATGATTTTATAAACCTCTATAAGGTCACCCCTCAGCCTCAGCCTGGGGCCAGTGGCACAATGATAATATACGTGATCAGAGAGTAGGAGATTGTAGGTTTGACTCCTACCTGGCTCAAATGCAATTCTCAGTTTTTTTGGGGTGGCATGGTGGCTTAGTGGTTAGCAAGGCTACCTCACACCACCAGAAATCCGAGTTCAATTTCATCCTTGGGCGACTGTCAGTGCAGAGTGTGCATATTCTCTCCAGGTGTGCATGGTTTTCCTCCAGGTGCTCTGGTTTCCTCCCACAGTCCAAAGATGTGCAAGTTAGGTGGATTGGTGATACTAAATTATCCCATAGTGTCTGGGGAATTGTAGGTTAGGTGTGTTAGCAATGGAAAATATAGGGTATGGGAATGGGTCTGGGTGGGATGCTCTTCGGTGGGTTGGTGTGCACTTGTTGGGCTGAATGACCTGTTTCCACACTGTAGGGACTCTACAACTCTATGATGCTCCAGGGAAAATACCCCCAGTCTATTCAGCCTTTCCCTATAGTTGAAACCCACCAACCCTGATAATATCCTCGTAAATCTTTTCAGAACCCTTTCAAGTTTCACAATATCCTTCCTATAGTAGGGAGACCAGAATTGCATGGGATGGATGTCCTTCACAGGATCGGTCTGGACTCAATGGGCTGAATGGCCTGCTTCCACATTGTGGGGATTCTATAATTCTAATACTCTAAAGGATGTGATGGTTGCTGGGGATAGGGATAAAGAACTGTTATTTATTCATTCAATCACTTGATGCAAGCATTGCTGGTATCTGTAGAAGTTGATTGGCATAAGCTAACCATGGATTAGGAAGGCTATTTGATTCATGAAATTCGTCCTTGAAATCCAAATAGTCCCACCCCACAAACACCATTATAACATCAAACTAAAATGATCGTGCTCCCAATACCCCACATGGAATTCTAGTCCACGCTCTTCTTTCCTGGTGAGAAGATTTGTCTGAAGTGTTCTCACACAGAGCCAAACTAGTTTTTAGTTACAAACATAAAGAAAATAAAACTTAAGGCTCAAGAATGCCATTCAGCCCATCATGTTTGTCCCAGCCAAATATACTGTTGGTCCATTTTCTTGAAGGTTATATCACTTCAAATGCATGTCCAAATATTTTCTTTTACATACAATGAGTGTTTTTGCTACTAGCACTCTTTCAGATCCCCAGCATGACTATTGACTTCTCTGCCACAGGAAATGGACTCTTCCTAATCACTGTATCAAGGACCCCATAATTTTATATACATCAGTTAAATCATCGTTCAGGCTCTTCTGTTCCAAGGAAAATGGTCCCCATTTCTGAAGAAGGGTCCTGACCCGAAACGTCAACTTTCCTACTCCTCTGATGCTGCCTGGCCTGCTGTGTTCCTCCAGCTCCACACTATCCCTATCTATTCAATCTATTATTACCAGTAAAATTCACCATCCCTGTCAACATCTTTGTAAGTCACTTCTGTGAAGAATAGGTGAAATCGCCATCATCCTACCTGATCATGGAGGGGTGGTTTAACCTGTGAATCACCATGCTTCAGGTGAAGGGAGAGATTAGAAGGAGAGTCCTTCATGGTAACCTCAGCCAGCTGCAGGAATTAACCCACTTATTTTGGTATTACTCTGCATCATAAACCAGCCATCCAGTCAACTAAGCTAACTTACCCCCTGTCTTATCTCTTCTGTATGCCCTTAAATATATTAGTACAACTTTCTGGCAAAGAGGACTGTACACGTTACCATAGATATATCTTTAGCTTAACCTACCTTATCTTCTAATTTGTGCTTCAAACATTAAAAAGAACCCGAGATAACAAGGTGTTGAACTGGAGGAACACAGCAGGCCAGGCAGCATCAGAGGAGCAGGAAAACTGCCGTTTTGGGTCTGGACCCTTCTTCAGAAATGGGGGAGGGGAAGGGAGCTCTGAAATAAATGGCGGGGGGCGGGGTCGGTGGTAGAAGGTGGATAGTGGAGCAGATAGGTGGGAGAGAAGACAGACAGGTCAAGGAGGCTGGGATGAAGCTAGTAAAGGTGAGTGTAGGTCGGAAGTAGGACTGGGGGTTGGTCAGTGAGGTGGGAGGAGCGGATACGTGGGAGAGAAGACGGACAGGTCAAGGAGGTGGGGATGAGAGGGGGCCTGGTCTTGGGATGAGGTTGGAGGTGGGGAGAGTTTGAATCTACTAAAGTGCGCATCGAGACCATTGGGTTGTAGGGTTCCAAGGCAAAATATGAGGTGCTGTTCCTCCAGTTTCTGGGTGGCATCATTGTCACACTGGAGGAGGCCCAGGATGGACATGTCGTCCAGACCACTCATCCCCGCTCCTTGACCTGTCTGTCTTCTCTCCCAACTACCTGCTCCATTATCCACCTTCTATCACCGCCACCCCCCATTTATCTCAGAGCCCCCCTCCCCTCTCCCATTTCTGAAGAAGGGTCCAGACCCGAAACGTCAGCTTTCCTGCTCCTCTGATGCTGTCTGGCCTGCTGTGTTCCTCCACCTCCACACCTTGTTATCTCAGACTCCAGCATTGGCAGTTCCTATTATCTCAAAGAAAAGAACCCTGTGTGTTTTCTTCATCTGCCTTCATCAGGGATCTGAGGACATGTGTTCCAAGGTTAGAATATACTTTTACTCACAATGGTGAATTTTTGGCTAAGTCCGACATGGGCCAGATTTTCTGGAGGGTTTCTTACTACACAGGCCTACTGGTGTTTTTTAAACTTATCTTACCAAACCTGTCTCATTTTTTTACCCACCATATCCTGAGAGCATCCTCACCTCCAATTTCCACTGCATCTTACCATATGCTATTTTCAGAACACCTCACTACTTCGCAGATATTTCCGAATTTACAGGCATCCTTTGCACCTGCCCCATCTTTAAAAAGCAATTGTGTATCCAGACAAGCACTGTCAATCTGGAGCTGTTATGCATGGTTCCTGTTATTTGCCCCACATATGGAAAATGGGGGGAAATCAGTGCCTCACTTCTTCTGGGCAGTGTCCTGGAAGCCCTGCTGGATGAATGATGCAGGACTCCTCATCCCCTAGGTCCAGCAGTGGAGGACATGGCATCAGACTATGCCAAGCTGGTCCAAAGTTGCCACCCAGGTAAAAGACTTTTAGCCATCTGGAGGAATGTCCTGCACTATAGAAAAAGTATAATGTCCTTGTCCACTCCGCCAGTATAAATTGCCACCACCTTCTCTCTGATACCTCACAATCACTCTATCTCTCCTGCTGTACCCAGATGCCACCAATGCTCATTATTGTTTGCAACATCATCCCCACTTCACCCACCCCAACTCACGATATCACAGAAGGTACTGTATCTGTATTGGAACAACTTGATTATAAGCATGGTTAGTTCTCAAGTGCAAATTTTCAGTACTATGGCCAAAAGGTTGTCAGGCTCAGTAAGCTTTGCAATACTTCAAAGTATCTCTTAATTCTTTGTATCGAGAAATGAACACAGAACTCAAGGTGAAGTCTGATCAGACTGCTGCAATGTTTGATCATTGCTGAAAAATGTGAAAATGTGATACAGAACATGCAATGTAGTTCTACATTTAATGCTTTGTTCATTGCTGCGCAGGCATGTTTCATACTAAAACCACAATGATCTGTATTAACTTTTGTCTGCCATTATTTTACTGTCCAAGATAGACTTCTGGAGATGTGAGGGTGTTGTGGCCACCAGGCATGTGCACCATGTGATCAATGAACTGTAGATTGATACAGTTTGAGTAGGCTCCATTTTTAAAATATGTAATGTCTTATGTTAATACAGTTCAGCAGTCAGACTTTTATTTAAACGGATTAAATATTAGTTTATTCCAAATTATTACTGAAGGTTCTTTAAGCGATAAAGTTATGAACTAAAAATTACAGATACCAAGATTAAAGCATTTACAGGTAAGTCAAAAGAATATTTGTGTGACAAAAGTCTCAATAAGTCTCCATGGTCTATTATTGGGACCCATTGCTTGTGTTTCTTGTTCCTGAAGAGAAGATGTTAATAATTGAAGTTAGATCCAACATCTGTGATGACTTCAATTGTTGAATAGATGGTGTTTACTTGTGCAGGTGAACACATCAGAATCACAGATTTTGAGAGGATGGGAAAGTTCCTTAATCTTCAATAGTTCTGTGGTTTAGCACTTCCTGCCTCTTTCCTTCAACATAACAGTATTTGATTTTGAGTAAACCTTCTCCCTTTGTCCTCCCAATAGGCAAGCTTCCCTCTTGAGGTAGTTTCTCAAAGCCACCTTCTTCGAATTCAACACACTACAGTGGCTGTGCAGTGAGTTTTTGACAATTCCACCTTTTCAAATATCTGTTCTGGATTGATGAGAATTTTTTCCTACTGTTAAGGGCTGATTGGTTCAGGTTTGCGCACTGGACTTATGTATTGGCTTTTAGCCGAGGCACTCAGCTTTTCAGCTGCTATAGTTACCAATTTGGACAGTTCGTGCTTTGGTGTCTGTTGAGACAGTAAGTACCTTTTGCACTGCAGAATAACTCATTGTGTTGCTCAGGGCTATGTACATTCTAAAAATCAACATTTTGTGAGTTAAAACTGATACACTGTTAAATAGACTTTGAAACAGTCCACTGTAAGAGGCATGGCCTCAATCTTGAAAAAACTTTTCAAATTTAACTTTCCATGTAGAGATTTTTGAAGAAGAAATATCACTTCAGTACAATTTCCTTCAAAATGTATAACATCAGATAGCATCTTCATAACAGAGGGCCACAGTTTGGACATTTTCCAGCACTTTTGATTCATGTTGGTGATATGGACCAGAACTCCTCAATATATTTTAAAAAGATAGCCTAGACCCTAACTTTTTCTGATTTTAAAGGGATGTGCGAGGTGCTGTGTTTGAAATGCAATATGACTGGTCAAACTACTTGATGTTAAGCAAAACACAATTTATTTAAACACTATAGTTAAAATACAAACAAAAGAAAGAGGAATTTAGGATAACTTAAAGATTGGAAAATTTAACAGAATAATAGGCACAGTACCAATTATTAATTAACCCCACTCTGTTCCAACATAGCATCATCCCACAAACACACCCCTTGGTGGAAAGGCAAATTCAGACACACATTGTCACATGCAGTTCTCCAATCCAGGAGGAAAAGCACATCAAGAGATGATTCAAAGAATGTAGCAGCCAGGAGAAATTCACTGAAGCCTCCAACTCTTTTGAGACCCCAATGGCTTCTGCTTAAAAACTAACCTAAAAACTGAAAAAAAGTCTAGAAAGACAGCTGGCCACACCCAGGCTACTTCAATTGTTCCAACTTAAAAAAAACCCAAGGCCTCACAAATTGTTTATGTTCTTAGAAACAGCTTGGCGCCTCTGCCTTCCAACTTCTCTTGAAAAAAAGGACAGAATAATCTTTTAAAGTAACAGCATTGTCACATCTCCCTCCTTTAAAAAGAAAACCCATCAATATACAACGATGGCTTCATTTTTAAAACCCTTAGTTTTACTCTACAATACACTACAATACATATACATTACATTGTCTCTAAGTATGCAATCATTCACTACATTCTATTTCAGTCCATTTGCTCCCGTCACGGAGCTCCTCCAACTTCCTTCATCAAAGTCGTGACAATTGTCGGCAATTAGATTTTCTCGTCCTGCCACGTGCAATTTTCAAATTGAATGGCTGCAGTAATAAGCTTCATCTATACAGTGTGGAATTTTTGTCCTTAAATTTCTTTAAAAACTTTAATGGGTCATGATCAGTATATACAATTGTCTCAGACACATTACCAGCAATATGAGTGTTGAAATGTTGTAATGCCAACACCAAACTCATGGTTTTCTTCTTAACTGTGGAATATTCTGTTAATAAGTATTAAATTTTCTGGAAAAATACTCAGTAGATCTTTCTAACGTCTTGTCCGCTTCTTGTAAGAGTGCAGCACTGACATCATTCGCATCAATAGCCACCTTGATTGGCTTTGCATAAGTAGGTGTGGCTAACACTGAGGCAGCAGTTAACACAGCTTTCATGCTGTCAAATGCCTTCTAACAGTCCGCCATCCACTGAAATTTTATACACTGCTAACCTTCGGTCCAAATGTCCTATAAAACACAGTTAATCCCAGGAATCGTAGCACTGTCTCTTCATCAATAATATTGGAAACTCCCCAATAACCTTTGTTTTCACATTCTGTGGGACCATTTATCCATGTCTAGTAACATGGCCCAAGAATGTGACTTGGGCTTTTGTGAATTCACTCTTAGCCAGGTTGATCACTAAGCCTGCCTCTCGAAGTCAATCAAACAATTCGGATAAATGCTCCAAATGTTCCTTCCAGGTGCGACTGAAAATTACCAGGTCGTCGAGGTACACCACACAATCCAGAAATGACTTTACTGGTTAGTCTTTGAAATTTGGCTGGCACATTTTTCATACCAAATGACATGACTTTAAATTCGTATAGTCCATTCAGTGTCACAAAAGCCGAAATTGTCTTCGCACTTTTGGATTAAGGTATCTGCCAGTATCCTCTGAGTAAGTCCAACTTAGAAATATAAGTTGCTTGTCCGACCTTCTCAATACAAGCTTCAAAATATGCAATGGGATAAGAATCAGACTTTGTAACTGCATTGACTTTGGGATTGTCCACACATAATCGTTGGGTGCCAGGTGGTTTGGCACCATTATCATGGGGGAGCTCCGGTTGCTGCAACTCAATTCGATGATGTTTTTAAGCATGCATTCAATCACCTTTTGAACATGTGTCAAATTTAAAGGTTTAAGTCTGTAAGCTTAATTGGAATAGCATTTCCTATATCTGTATCATGCCTAATTAGATTAGTACTTCCCAGCTTATTCCCAGATACCTCCACATGACTAGTAATAACTCTTTCAGGTCATTTTGATTTTCCTCTGGAAGGTAACTCAATAATTTATCTCAATTCTTGAGAACTTCTCCATTGTCCAATTTAATTTGAGCAATGTCCAATTCAGAATCCTCTGAATGTGTTTCTTTACTCTGTGTTGTAACCAGTAACACATTCTTCCTTTGCTTTTCTTCCTTATCAAAATACTCTTTGAGCATATTTACATGACACACTCTATGGGATTTCTTTCTATCTGGCATTCTTATTAAATAATTTACCTCACTCAAACTATTTTTGATTTGATAAGGTCCACTAAACCTTGCTTTTCAAGGTTCACCTATCACTGGAAGTAACATTAACACTATCTCCACTAGTAAAATTGCAAATTTTTGATTTCTTGTCTGCCTCCTATTTCATCACATGCTATGCTACTTTTAAATGCTGCCTAACCAACTCACCCGCTCCATTTAGTCTATCCCCAAAGTTTGATACATTGCCCAAATATGTGGTTTCTGAACTCTGACTCACCAATTTCTCTTTAATTAACTTCAATGGTCTTCTCACCTCATACTCAAAAACTAATTCAAATGGATGAAATTTAGTAGATTGATTTGATGCATCCCTAATTGCAAAGTGTACAAATGGAATTCCTTTATCCCAATCATTTGGATATTCTTGACTATAAGCCATCGACATAGAGTCATAGATCTGTACAATCATGGAAAGAGATCCTTTAGTCCAACTCATCCATGCTGACCAGACTTCCTAAATTAATCTAGTCCCATTTGCCAGCATTTGGCCCATATCCCTCTAAGCCCTTCCTCTCATGTACTTATCTAGATGCCCTTTAAATGTTGTAATTGTACCAGCCTCCACCATTACCTCTGGCAGCTCATTCCATATACGCACCATTTTCTGCATGAAAAAGTTGTCCTGTATGTCCCTTTTAAATTTTTTCCCTCTCACCTTAAACCTATGCCCTCTGGTTCTGGACTCCCCCACCTTGTGGAAAAGACCTTGGCTGTTTACCCTATTCATGTCCAGCATGATTTTATAAACCTCTATAAGGTCACACCTCAGCTTCCAATGCTCCAGGGAAAATAGCCCCAGCCTGTTCAGCCTCTCCCTTTAGCTCAAACCCTCAAACTTGGCAACATCCTTGTAAATCTTTTCTAACCCTTTCAAATTTCACAACATCCTTCCTATAGCAGGGAGACTAGTACTGCACACAGTATTTCAAAAGTGGCCTAACCAATGTCCTGTACAGCCGCAACATGACTTCCCAACTCCTACATTCAATGCACTGTCCAGTAAGGGCAATCTTCCCAAATACCTTCTTCACTATCCTGTCTGCCTGCGGCTCCACTTTCAAGAAACTATGAACCCGCACTCAAAGGTCCCTTTGTTCAGCAACACTCCCCAGGACCTTGCCATTAAGTGTATAAGTCCGGCCCTGGTTGCTTTTCCAAAATGCAGCACCTCACATTTATTTAAATTAAACTCCGTCTGCAACTCCTCGACCCATTGGCCCATCTGATTAAGGTTCCGTTGTACTCTAAGGTACGCCTCCAATTTTGGTGTCATCTGCAAACTTACTGACCATACCTCCTATGTTTTTATCCAAATCATTTATTGTGGTAAACTGCTGGCCACAGGCCTCCAGTCTGAAAAGCAACCCTCCACGACCACCCTCTCCCTTCTACCTGTGAGTGAGTTATGTATCCAAATGACTAGTTCTCTATGTATTCCAAGTGATCTAACCTTGCCAACCAGTCTACAATGAGCAACTTTGTCAAATGCTTTACTGAAGTCCATATAGATGCTGTCCACCATTCTGCCCTCATCAATCCTCTTCGTTCCTCTTCAAAAAACTCAATCAAGTTAGTGAGATACAACTTGCCATGCATAAAGTCATATTGACTATCCTTAATTAGTCCTTGCCTGTCAAAATACGTGTAAATTCTGTTCCTCAGGATTCCCGCCAACAACTTTCCCAGCACTGATGTCAGGCTCACCAGTCTGTAGTTCCCTGGCTTTTCCTTACCATCTTTTTCAAATGGTGGCCACAACCTCCAGTCTTCCGGCACCTCACCTGTGGTTATTGATGATACAAATATCTCAGCAAGGGGCCCAGCAATAACTTCCCTCACTTCCCACAGAGTTCTAAGATACACTAGATCTGGTCGCAGGGTTTTATCCACCTTTATGCATTTTAAGACATCCAGCATCTCCTCCTCTGTAACATAGACATCTTTGAAGATGTCACTGTTTATTTCCCCACATTCTTTAGCTTCCTTATCCTTCCCCACAGTAAACACTGATATAAAATACTTGTCTAGTTTCTGCCCTATCTCCTGCAGTTCAGCACATAGATCATAGAATTCCTACAGTGTGGAAACCCTTTGGCCCAACAAGTCCACGCCGACACTCAGAGCAATACATCCGGAAACCATCCCCCTAATCCCTGAACACAATGGGCAATTTAGCATGGCCAATTCACCTAGCCTGCACATCTTTGGACTGTGGGAGGAAACCAGAGCAAACCCGCACAGACACGGGGAGAACGTGCAAACTCCGCACAGACAGTTGCCCCAGGGTGGAATCAAACCTGGTTCCCTAGTGCTGTGAGGCAGCAGTGCTAACCACTGAACCACCATGCCACCCAGGTCTTGTAGGGGCCCTATTCTGACCCTTGTTACTGTTTTGTCCTTAATGTATTTGGCGAATCCCTTTGGATTAGCCTTAACCCTATTTGCCAAAGCTATCTCTGGTCCCCTTTCTTCCCTCCTGATTTTCCACATCAGTATACTCCAAATGCCTTTATACTCCTCTAATGATTCATTTGATTCCAGCTATCTATACTTGACATAGGCTTCCTTATTTTTCTTGACCAAAATCTCAATTTCTCTAGTCATCCAGCATTCCCTACACCTACCAGCCTTACCCTTCACCCTTACGGGAACGTATTGTCTCTGCACTCTCATTATCTAATTTTTGAAGGCTTCCCATTTCCAGCCATTCTTTTACCTGCGAACATCTGCCCAGAATGAACTTTTGAAAGTACTTGCCAAATAGCATCAAAATTGGCCTTCCTCCAGTTTAGAGCTTTAACTTTTAGATCTGATCTATCCTTTCCCATCATTATTTGAAAACTAATAGAATAATGGTCACTGGCCCCAACGTTCACCACCACTGACACTTCAGTCACTTGCCTTGCCTTATTTCCCAAGAGTACGTCAAGTTTTGCACCTTCTCTAGTCGGTATATCTACATACTGAATCAGAAAATTTTTTTGTATACACTGAACAAATTCCGTCCAAACCCTTAACAGTTTGGCATTCTCAGTCTATGTTGGTAAGTTAAAATCCCCTGTCATAAACACCCTATTATTTATTCAGATAACTGAGATCTCCTTACAGATTTGTTTCTCAATTTCTTGCTGAACTATGGGGTTGTATTGTACAATCCCAATAAGGTGATTGTCGCTTTCTTATTTCTCAGTTCAACCCAAATAACTTCCCTGGATGTACTACCAGGAATATCCTCCCTAAGTACAGCTGTAATATTATCCCTAATCAAAAATGCCATTCCCACTCCTCTCTTGCCTCGCTTTCTATCCTCCCTCTAGCATTTATACCCCGGAACATTAAACTGCCAGTCCTGTCCATCCCTCAGCCGCGTCTCCGTAATCACTATGATGTCCTAGTCCCATGTACCCGACCATGCTTGGAGTTCATTTGACTTCCCTTAATTGGCCAAAGGCCAATTACATCCAAATTAGACAGAACTGGGGAATGTGGATTGGGAGCAGTTATTTGAGGGCAAAACTAAATCTAGCATATGGGAGGCTTTTAAAGACCAGTTGATTAAAGTGCAGGAGATGCATGTCCCTGCAAAACTGAGGGACAGGTATGGCAGGATTCAGGAACCACGGATGATGAGGGAAATTGTAAGCTTAGTCAAAAGGAAAAAGGAAGCATGCAATAGGTCTAGGCAGCCACAAATTGATGAAGCCATTGAGGAGTATAGAGAAATTAGGAAGGAACTTAAACACAGAATTGGGAAGGCTAAAAGGGGCCATGAAATGTCTTCAGCATCAGGGTCAAGGAGAATCCCAAGGCTTTTTATGTATACATTAGAAAAAAGAGGGTAGCAAGGGAAACAGTAGTCCCACTCAAAGGCAGAGGAGGGAAGTTATGCATAGAGCGACAGGAAGTGGGGGAGATCCTTGATGAGGGTATCGGTATTCACCGAGGAGAAGGACATGACTGATGCTGAAGTCAGGGATGAGTGTGCGAATACCCTGGAGAATGTCAATATGTTGAAGGAGGAAGTTTTGGGTATCCTATATTGCGTTAAGGTACACAAGTCCCCAGGGCCAGATGGGATCTATCTCAGATTACTGCGAGAGGCAAGGGAAAAAAAGTAGCTAGGGGATTAGCAGATATCCTCACATCCTCTTTGACTACAGGTGAGGTTCCAGAGGACTGGGGATTAGCCAATGTTGTTCGCTTGTTTAAGAAAAGAAGCAGGGACAGTCCAGAAAATTATAGGGCGGTGAGCCTGACATCTATGGTGGGGAAGCTCTTGGAGAAGATACTGAGGGACAAGATATGTGCACATTTGGAAGTAAGTGGACTAGTCAGTGACAGGCAGCATGGTTTTATATGGGGAAGGTCATGTCTCACGAACCTGATTGAATTTTTTGAAAAGGTGACAAAACTAATTGATGAGGGAAGTTCTGTGGATGTGGTTCATATGAACTTTAATAAAGCATTTGATAAAGTCCCACATGGCAGATTGGTACAAAAACTAAAATCACATGGGTTTCAGGGTGGGTCGCTAAGTGACAGAGAGTAGCTGTGGAATGGTGTTTTTCAGAATGGAAACTGGTAACTAGAAGTCTTCCACAGGGATCAGTCACATGTCCTGTGTTGTTTGTAGTAGACATAAATGATCTGGAGGAAATTGTGGATGGTCTGATTAGCAAGTTTGCAGATGACATAAAGATTGGTGGATTTACAGATAATGCTGACGATTGAGAAAGGGTACAATAGGATATAGATAGGCGACTTGGGCACAGAAATGGCAAATGGATTTTAATCCAGACAAAAGCGAGGTGATACATTTTGGAGGATCAAGTTTGGTTGTGAATTATACTGTAAATGGCAGAACTATTAGGAACATTAACATACAGCCGGATCTGGGTATGCAGATCCACAATTCCCTAAAAGTGGCAACACAGGTGGCCGGGGTGATTAAGAAGCCATATGGCATGCTTGCCTTCTTCAGCAGGCGCATGGAATACAAAAGTTGGCAAACCATGTTGCAGCTATATAAAACCCTTGTTAGCCCGCATTTGGAGTATTGTGTGCAGTTTTGGTCACCACATTACCAGAAGGAAGCTTTGGAAAGAGTGCAGAGAAGGTTCACTAGGATGTTGCCCAATACTGAGGGCATTTGCTATGAGGAAAGGTTAAAAAGACTAGGATTGTTTCAACTGGAAAATGGCAGCTGAGAGGAGACCTGATAGAGACCTACAAAATTATGAGAGGCATAATAGGGTGGATAGTCAGAGGCTTTTTCCCAGGATTGAAGTTTCAGTTACAAGGGGGCATAGGTTCAAGGTGAGAGGAGGAAAGTTTAAGGGAGATGTGCGAGGGAAGTATTTCACACAGAGAGTTGTAGGAACCTGGAACGCACTGTCAGAAGAGGTGGTGGAAAAAGGCACATTTAAGAGGCATTTGGATGGTTACATGAATAAGAAGGGAACAGAGGAATATGGACTGAATAAGGGCAGAAGGTTTTTCTTTGGTTTGTTTAGGGCATGATGATCAGCACAGGCTTGGAATGCCAAAGGGCCTGTTCTTGTGCTACACTTCTCTTTTGCTCTTTTTTCTTTTGTTTGTACCTGTTAGGCCTCTTGCATTGAAATAAATGCAGTTTAATTTATCAGTCCTACCTCATTCTCTGCTTTGTTCCTATCTGCCCTGACTGTTTGACTCATTCCTTTTCCCAAATACACCAGTCTCAGACTGATCTCTTTTCTCACTGTCTCCTGGGTCTCATGCTCCCCTCCCTTACTAGCTTAAATCCTCCTGAGCAGCTGTAGCAAATTTCCCCAGCAGTATATTAGTCCCCTTCCAATTCAGGTGCTATCCATCCTTCTTAGACAGATCACCGCTATGCCAGAAGACATTACAATGCTCTAAAAATGTGAATCTTTCTGCCCCGCACCAACTCCTCAGCCACGCATTCATCTGCTCTATCCTGTTTCTACACTCACTAGCTCGTGACACCTGGAGTAATCCAGGTATTATTACCCTCATGAACCTAATTTTTAAATTCCTGTCTAACTTCTTATATTCTCTCCTCTGAATCTTGTCCTATGTCGTTAGTACCAATGTGTACAACAACCTCCTCATGGTTCCTCTCCTCTTTGAGAATATTTTGCACTGTCTCTGAGATATACTTGATCCTGGCACCAGGGAGGAAACAGACCATTCTGATATCTTGTTATTAGCTGCACAAACGTCTGTACCTCTGACTAGAGGGTCCCTTATCACAATTGATTGCTTGGTACCTGACGTACCCCTCATTGCATTAGAGTCAGTCTTGGTATCAGAAACCTGGCTGTTTGTATTACATTCCCCTGAGAGTGCATTGTGCCCTACATTTTCCAAATGGCATT
Source organism: Ginglymostoma cirratum (assembly GCA_024137785.1). Taxonomy (NCBI): domain Eukaryota; kingdom Metazoa; phylum Chordata; class Chondrichthyes; order Orectolobiformes; family Ginglymostomatidae; genus Ginglymostoma; species Ginglymostoma cirratum. Next base: position 2,638,532 of record JAHRHZ010000013.1, read on the forward strand.
TAAAGTTTGATTCTAAATCTCCCTGCGATTCTGGATGGTAGGTAGTGAATCTGAATTGTTTTATTCCTAAGCTATCCATGACTTTGTTGAATAATTTTCATGTAAAATTTGTCCCTTGATCTGATTGTATCTATGTGGGTAGTCCATATCTCATGAAAATGTTGAGTAACTCCTCTACAATCCTTTTAGCTGTGATACTGCATAATGGAATGGCCACTGGACATCTAGTGGACCCATCCATTATGGCCAACAAATACCGATTCCCACTTTTTGTTTTAGGTAGTTGTCCTATGCAATCAATTAAGATCCTGTTCCTCAAATGCAAGAATGAATATTAAAGGTTCTGGTTTTATCACTGTCTGAGGTTCAACTACCTGACGTGTATGACATGTCTGGCAAAATTCAGCCACATCCTTATGTAGTACAGGCCAGTAAAAGTGATTTTGTATTATGGCTTGAGCTTTCCTTACTCCCAAATGATCCCATACTAGTAAATACCTCCTACCCGCAACACCTCATTTCTATAACCCACTGGTAATACAACTTGATGAACTTCTACCCATTTCTCATCTGCCTGACTATGTGATGGTCTCTGTTTCCTCATGAAGATGACAATTTTAAGATAGTGACATTCTGGAATACACTCAGATTCTTCTGCATACACTTTTTGATTCAATTGCTTCAGTTTTTCATCTTTCTGCTGTAATTTGGTTAATTTCACTGAACTAAAGATATCGACTTGGTCCTCCACCTGTTCTTGTTTTTGTTCAACCATTTGATCAAACATAGTCTTTGATAATTGTACTTCCACTTCCTTATTTTTATCCTTTGATTTCTCCTCCTGCTTCAACCTCTGTCTTTGTGACCTTGTTTTCATAGAGTCAGAAAAATATCCCAGGATATACTTCTTATAATACCTCAATTGTCTAATTTTCCACTGGATTTTCAACCACAGTTGACAGCACTCCCACCTGTGATCCACCTAGAGTTCCTGTTGTTTTCCTACCACCACTTCTCCACTTTTCACTGGATGCTCCACCCTCACTTTAGATAATGGAGCATTTCTTGTCTCACCATGAATTCCACATATTGCCACTCTTTTCTGCCAGTAGTCCTTCTGAATTATGTATCTTCTCATCTTCCACCATCAAAGACTGACATGCTCCCATATCTCTTAAAATTATAATTTCATGACCAGCTTCCTCCTGCCATATCCGTATAAACCTTACACTCGCAAATAAATGATTTCTGATTTGGCAATTTATTCTCAACCATCCCATGACCAAATTGTACACTCTGGTGCAGCTTTTTAGTTTCCAATGTGCTTTACTTTACCACTTCAACAAAATTCACTGGCTTATCCTGTTTTCCCACAGCAGTCTTCCTAGTGCTCCTTCTAAACCGTCAACACTGTGACTTCATGCGCCTACTTTATTTAAGTGACAACACCCAAGCTTTTTTACTTCTCTTTCACCCTCGTGGTTTTCCTTTTTACCCTGTGGTAAAATATCTTCATTATCTTCAATGAGATCTCCTTTTCCTTTACCACCTGAGGGTTTCTCTTTTCCCTAATTTCTATCCCTCACAGGTTGAAATTGATGTCAGAAGCCAGATTTTAATTTATGAACCAAATCATAACCATCAGCTATTTCAGCTGTCAATTTTATAGTTTAAACTCTCTGCTCTCCACATGAGTTCGCACTACTTCAGGAAGTGAATTTTTAAACTCCTACAAAATAATCATCTCTCTAAGAGCATCATATGTTTGATCTATTTTCAATGCCCTTTTAAGTTGACTCACCTCTCTCGTTGCCAACTTCAGAAGTTCAAATTCCTCTCACTTTCTCTCTTTCTTCTCTTTCTTTCTCCTTTTCCTCTGCTGTAATCGTAATTCAAACAGTTTAATTTCCTTGTCATGTTCAAGAAACTTCATTTGTAATTGAATTTTAGCCATTCCCAAAGATTTCAATGGCATTTCCAGCAGTTTTAAATGTCAAGAATTGCTGCAATTGCCTCCTCTTTCCCTGCAGTCACAGGCAATCCCCAACTCCAGCTTGTTTGCCAAGTCCACTCACTTTTTGAAAACTTCTGAAGTCACTTCTTTCACCCCCAGGAAACTCTTAGTGACCAAAAGAGCCATAAGGCACACCCTGTTTAAACTAACTGAATTTAACACCTAAAACAAAAGACACTAGCACCTACCACTCGCCGTCTTTGAGTTCAACAATCCTAAACCCTGTTTGGAATTATAGATTTTGATCCTGACTAAAGCACCCAATTTGTTATGGACCAGACCAGAACCGCTCAATATATTTTAAGACCCTAACTTTTTCTGATTTTAAAGGGAAATGTGAAGTGTTGCGTTCCAGATGCAATGCAACTGGTCAAACTACTTGATGTTAAGCAAATCACAAATTTTTTTAAAACAGTGTAATTAAGATACAAACAAATAAAAGAGGAATTTAGAATAACTTACCTATTGGAAAACTTTAATAGAATAATAGATGCAATACTGATTACCAATTAACTGTCCCAGTATAATAACATCCCACAAATGCCCCTCTTGGCAAAAAGGGAAATTCAGACACGTGCAGTTCTCCAATCCAGGAGGGAAAAGCATCAAGAGAAGATTCAGAGAGTGTAGCAGCCAGGAGAAATTCACTGAAGCCTCCAACTCTTTTGAGACCCCAATGGCCTTTGCTTAAAACTAACCTACAACCTGGAAAAAAAAAGCTAGAAAGCCTGGTCTGTGAAGGCTAGCCGCACACAGGCTGCTTCCATTGTTCCAACTTTAAAATAAACCAAGGCCTCACAAATTGTTCACTTTTTTAGAGACAGCTAGGCGCCTCTGTCTTATAATCTCTCTTCAGACAAAAACCAAAATAATTTCTTAAAGTAAGAAATCCTGTGATCTCCTGTGAATGAAAATCTGCAATCAATGGGCTAGTTAATTGGATCCCCCATGGCCCCTCATTACTTCTAGGCCACCCTATGCCTCCTTGTCCACCACCCAATACTCCTCATAGCTCCATGCCACCCAATGCCTCTTTATTCATCTCTCATACTTCAATACCCCTATGTCCTACCATTCTCCATTGCTCCCCATATTTACTATATCACCACATGCTACTCCTCCCACCCTCAGTGGACCCTCATGACTCTCTAGGCCACCCTACACCCCTTTACCCATTCGGATAACCCCAGACCTCCCTATGTCCCTCTATCCATCTCCCATAGCTCCCCATACTCCCTAAACCACTCCATGTCCATCCTTCCATTGCCACATACCACTCTGCCAACTTAATGCCACAGCACGCCAAACCACTGCTCCCCCCGTCCCTTCCTCTATCATGTCAACTCACTAGTACCCATTAGTGTCCAAGTACACAGTTATCATAGTTATTATCACGATTCATCTTAATTTCTTTGAACGGCTTTCGCAGAAGGCTTCTCCTGGTTCAGCGACAAGGTGGCTTCTAGCAGTCTGGCAGGCAGTCTTGTCCAGGAGTGGCAGTCTCGGCCTGGCATGGTGGTGTTCTTCAGTGGAGGCTTCCGGTCCAGTATTCCAGCAGCCCAGTGTGACAGTCTCATCTGACATAGCGTTCTAGTCAAGGAAAGGCAGTCTTGTTCCAGCTGTGTATTCCAGGTATTCCATTGTTTCTTAATCGGCTTTCCCCGAATCCAGGAGGCATTAACTGAACTGTGATGAACTTTGTCTTAATTTAACTTCTTTTAATTATTATATATGACTTATGTATTGGCGCAGTGGTAGGGGGACTTATAAAACTTTTCGCTGTATTTTTCATGTAAAAGTGCATGTGACAATAAATTTCTATTCATTATTCAAAAAATAAAGTTCTATTAAAGTTCCATATTGTAGATGATGCACTATTGAAGAAAAGTAAAAGTTCATATGGTGGTATAGTGGGTATGAAGAATAATGGAAGATGGGTAGAGAGGGATTGAAGAGAAATGGAGCCATGGAGATAGGCAGAAAGCATTAAGTGGCATGGGTTGACATAGAAAGGGATGGGGAGTGTGTGGTCTTGATGGGGCATTATGAGGGGTGAAGGCTGATGCAATGTTTTGTATTTTATTCTGAAGTTTAATGTTTGAACACATTGTTTGTGCCCCATAGCAGACTTTCTGACCAGCCTTCTGTGACAACTGGCAACATTCTCTGCTCTTCCCAGGCTGATTTCCAATCCAGCCGGTCCTTCAGGACCAAAAATGTTGAATGACAGCAGCCATTTTTAAAAATTCTGGATTTCACCTTGCGCACCTGACTCAGGAATGAAAATCAGGGCTTCTATTTCTACTCCATTGTAATCTTTCACAAGTTTACAAACATCCATTAATGTACCTGTCACTATTCCCTTTACAAGGGAAAAAAAATCCAGCCTGTTCATTATTTCATAAAGGTAACCTTATATTTCTGGTGTTATAATTTATGTTTGCATCCTCTCCAGTGCTTCTTTATCCTCTATAATATGGAGATCAGAAGTGTACGGAATAGTCCAAGCGTAGCATCGCCAAGGTTTAATTCAAATTTAGCATAATTTAACAAATTTCTTACTGTATTACTCAAGAAATAAACTTACCATTCTTAGTTTTGTTTTTAAATGGCCTTATTAACCTGCATTTCTACATTTACCAGAGCTGGACATTTACTTGTGGACTGTTAAGATTTGACAATTTTGGTAGAAAAGTGATACGAAGATAACAATCTGAAGAAATGTAAGGGTGTTAGAAACTCTTATGGGCAGTAAATTTGTGTGTCCCAGTTATTGGCACAGTGGTCCTGATTCAAGACGTACCATTGCTCATTCTATTCATGGTGGATGCAGGTAAATTTGGTATACCATCTCATCCACACCGTTGAAGAGTGTGGCCAAATGAATCTTACGCTGCTTCCACCTTCTTTGAACTACTAGCTGCCTCAGCGCTCAATGTTATGCAGTCATTCTGCTCTTTTTAAAGGCAGACTCTTTACTAATCAGAAGCTGCACTTCTGAACTGTTCAGTCATTTTGCAATACTGAAGCTGCAGGGAAATGGTACAGCTGACCAGGTAGTGAGCTTCTAGACTCAGTGATGCTTCTTAAGAGGTACATGCCATATAAATTGAGCCAGGAGAGAGGACATGTTTCCGAGGGGATGCAGGAAACCGTCAAAGAATACCAACTGAATAGAGCGGCAGCGACTTGCCAGGATTTGATTCTTGGAGTCTTGTCTTGAGTATATGTCACTATCGATGAAGAAAGGTTTATTGATCTCACACGGATAGTCAATGTGAGTGTATGCATAATCATATCACATCTCATATGTAGTGTACCACCAACCATTCCAACTACTCAATGAAGCAAACCTGCGTCTCTCACCTAACATCAAGAGACTACATACTTATGAACAGCAGCAGAAATAGTCCATTTGGTCTCTTAAATCTTCACTGGCATTCAATAATATCATGACTGATCTTTTTGAATTCAAGTTCCACATTCCCATCTATCCCTAACCTTTGATTCCCCAGCCCCAATAAGAATCTACCTACCTTTACCTTGGAAATACTAATGACCCTGCAATGACCACATTTTGAGATTGACAGTTCCAAGTTACACTGCCCTGTGAGAGATAAGAATTCTCCTCATCGCTGTCCTAAAGGCACAACCCCTAATCTTAAAACTATGTCCTCTAGTTCAGGACCTACCCCCAAGGTAAAACATCCTTTCCACATCTACCTTGCCAAGACCATGCAGGATCTTATGCATTTTAGTCACATTACCCCCTCATTTTTTTAAACTCTAGTGGAATGAAGCCCAGCCTATTCAACCTATCTTCATAAGACAACCCACTCATTCTCAGTATTAATCAGGTAAACCTTGTCTGAACCAGCTCAAATGCATTTCTGCCTTGAACGAAGAGACAAAACTACACATTGTATTTGAGACATGGTCTCACATTGCCTTTTTAACTGAAGCATCCTTTTTTATGTAAAATTCTGCTTTTTATGAGGGATAGCATACCTTTAATCTTCTTGATTATCTGCTGTATCTACATATCAGCAAGTTGTGACACATACTACAAAACTTAGATTTCTCTGTGCAGCAGAATTCTGTAGTTGTCTTCTGTTTAAGCAATACTCTGTTTGTTGTTCTTCCTATCAAAAGGAATAATTTCAGATTTTCCTGGAGGCAGGCTCTGTTGAGGCATTCAAAAGGGCATTAGACGATTATTTGGATAGTATTGTTGGCAAAGGGTAAAAGCAGGAGATGGTACTAGATAGTGATGTTTATTTGAAGAAACAGTAAAGGCATGATGGGCTAAATGGCCTCCTCTGCTCTGTCATACTTCTGTAATTCCCACATGATATTCCAATCTGCCAGTTTTCATGCCCCCTCACTTAACCTGTTTATACCTGTAAATTCCTATGTCTTCTTCAAATATATATTTGTGATGACTGCAAATCTAGAATCATGGCTTTTGCTCGTCATATCGAAGTTTTCCAAGCCAAAGGTTGAGGCCGCAGCTTAGAGCCCTGCAGGGCTCCACTCATCACACCCTGCCAAATAAACAAAGCCACATTTATGCACCTTCTCTGTTTTCTGTGCTCCAGCTAATCTCCTATGCTAATTTATAGCCCCTTTATCATGAGCTTTTATTATTTGCAATAACCTTTGATTTGCCACTGAATCGAATGCCTTCTAGAAATCTACATAATATCCAAATAATTGAGTTTACTCACACATACCAACAAATGCTACCAGCCGCACACTTGTCTCTTACTGTCTCCATAGACCACCAGCAAGCAAGTGCCAGACAATCAAAAATATTATTATTTTCTCTCTCTCCTGTAAAAAAAGGTACTTAACATGAAGTGAACTAGAGGTCTCTTGGAGAGAGAACACAACTTCATACTCTGAGGCCCTTGGAGGAGATGGTGTACTTCATCACTGAGTCAACCTATACATCAAATCCACATAGGAGATTCAGGGTGACAACTTTATGCAGAGTTAACATTTCAAAATATGACTCTGTTTTCTCTCCACAAAATGCTGCTAGAACTGCTTAGTTTCTCTAGCAATTTGTTTTGTTTCAGATTTCCAGCATCTATAGTTCTTTGTTTTACATCAACTTTATGCCTCCTTCCAACATCCTCTTCATCCTCATCTTGACATGTGACTTGAAATAGAAGCTGCAGATGCTATGACTATGAAACTCCTGCTTTCCTTCTGACAACCTCTCCACCACCCAAAACCTCACATTCTGCTTTTGTGTTTTCAAAACTGAATGGACGGCTTTCATGTAGTCAGGAGGAAGGTGAAGAACAATCCCATAATAGTGATAATGATGTTCTGGAGAAGGGTCACTGTACCCAAAACGTTGACTCTGCTTTCTCTCCACAGATGCTGCCAGACCTGCTGAATTATTCCATCAATTTCTGTTTTTGTTTCAGATTTCCAGCATCCACAGTTCTTTATTTTTTTTCTTGGTCTGACATTTACAGTTGCCAGCTCAAATACAGACAGTTCATGAATTGTAGTGATTTGCATAGAGCGAGTAAAAGGAGCACTTGGAGACCATAAGCATCATTTAGAAGAGCAGGTGAAAAGATGAACCAGAAGCAGTCAGTACTATCAAGAATATATGAAAAAAAGGTATTGTTGCATATTTTTGAATTTTTGAGGTTTTTTTAAAGATTCTTGGCAGGCTTTATTGTTGTTTGCTCGGCAAGGTAACGTTGTTGAGAGCGGAGTCTGAAATGAATGGGGCACAGTGTGTCTGTATTGACATGGGGAGGTTGTTTCAGTGGAAGTAGATCCTCACAGTGCATACAGTTACACAAGGTCTGAGATTCCTTCCCTCTACCTCCCCCTTCCCCCTCTTTTTATTCTTCTCGAAGTGGATACTGAATTGCAGGAGACAATGTCAGAATTCTCATAATGGCCATACTGTGGCTGGCATAGCAGATCACTAAAAACACTGTGGCCCCCCCTAGCATGTGCTGCAATAATCCCTAAGAGATCAAGGCAGTGGAAGAGTTGTTTAAAGAGGCCAAAAGTCCACTTCCATTATAGGCCTATATTATGCATGTGGTTAGTTGGCAGAAGGGATTTGAAGCTACATGTAGAGATTTGTCACCTAGCAGCATTCTTTGATTCTTCTTGTAGCCTAGAAGATGACAAGATGGCAGACATGAAAGACTGGTGCAGTTGTAAAGGCATTATTGTTGCTGCCAGGATAGTGAGCATTTGTTGAAATGAAGGTTTGATGTGGTGCACACCCAACAGTGTATTTACTGAGTTGGAACCTTTGCAGTTTCCATACATCTCTGCCCATTGTCAAGGGGAATTCACGGTACCATGTGGATGCAGTTGATAACGCCCTGCAATGTCGGGAATCCTTTAGTCCTAGCAAAGTCATATTCCCTGAACTGGTTTTTTGCTCTTGTTGAAATCCACTCAATTGGCTTAAACAGCCTGAGGGTCCTCTAAGTGACTGACAGGTATGGCAGTTTGTGAGTATTTTATGATTGTTGCCCACCTGGAAGGATCAAAGAGGCAAAAGCTGAGGGTCATATTGACCTTCATGGCCATTGACAGGACTGTCCTTGCCTGATTTAAGACTCCTCTTTGGTTAGCCGGAATCCTGTCAGGTAATGCTCCTGGTTCATTTCAAGATTGGAAAACGCTTCCTTGAAAGCTCATACTTCATGTTCAATAGAAATCCCTCTTCCCTTCTCACAGAACATCCTCTTTCTACTGAGATAAAATGTGTAGAGCTGCATGAACACAGCAGGCCAAGCAGCATCAGAGGAGCAGGAAGGCTGACGTTTGGGCCTAGACCCTTCTTCAGGAATGAGGGAGGGGAAGGGGGTTCTGAAATAAATAGGGAGAGAGGGGGTGGTGGATAGAAGATGGATAGATCCACTGACGTTTTTCCGGAGGCAGGACGGTAACTTCTTCAGGGTAGGCATTCTTAGAAGAGGCTTCACAGTGGGGTTAAAATTGTTTTAGAGGCAGTAGGAACTGCAGATGCTGGAGAATCTAGGTCCGAAACATCAGCCTTCCTGCTCCTCTGATGCTGCTTGGCCTGCTGTGTTCATCCAGCTCTACACCTTGATATCTCAGATTCTCCAGCATCTGCAGTTCCTACTATCTCTAAAACAATTTTAACACCACTGCGAAGCCTCTTCTAAGGATTCCTACCCTGAAGAACTTACCCTCCTCCCTCCAGAAAAACCTCAGTGGATCTATCCATCTTCTATCCACCTCCTGCTCTCTCCCTATTTATTTCAGAAAACCCTTCCCCTCCCCCATCCCTGAAGAAGGGTCTAAGCCTGATACGTCAGCCTTCCTGCTCCTCTGATGCTGCTCGGCCTGCTGTGTTCATCCAGTTCTACACCTTGTTATCTCAGATTCTCCAGCATCTGCAGTTCCTACTATCTCTAAAACAATTTTAACACCACTGTGAAGCCTCTTCTAAGGATGCCTACCCTGAAGAAGTTACCCTCCTCCCTCCGGAAAACCTCAGTGGATCTATCCATCTTCTATCAACCTCCCGCTCTCTCCCTATTTATCTCAGAACCCCCTTCCCCTCCCCCATTTCTGAAGAAGGGTCTAGGCCCGAAACGTCAGCCTTCCTGCTCCTCTGATGCTGCTTGGCCTGCTGTGTTCATCCAGCTCTACACCTTGTTATCTCAGATTCTCCAGCATCTGCAGTTCCTACTATCCTCTTTCTACTTATTCTATTCCATTTTCTCACCATTTGCAAACCAGAAGTCTCTGTAATAACTAACCCTAGTGTGAGTCACAGAATCTTGAATATATTGACCAATTGACATAAACCACCTCAAAACCTTGGACAATTGTCTGTGTGGAGTTTGCACATTTTCCCCATGTCTGTATGGGTTTCCATTGGGTGTTCCGGTTTCCTCCCACAGTCCAATGATGTGCAGGTTAGGTGCATTGGCCATGCTAAATTGCCTGGAGTGTCCAAGAATGTGCGGGCTAGGTGGATTAGCCCTGGGTAAAACAGGGTTACAGGGATTGGTGTGGGTGGGATGCTCTTCTGGGCCGAATGACCTGTTTCCACAGTGTGGGATTTTATGATTCTATGAAGAATGAAGCACAGAGCTTTCAGCAACTCTGCCAAAGCAAGAACAAATGAAAAACATCTCACAGTTTAAATTATCTTGGAATCGGAACTCTCCTTAAAGCAGCATCCCTGATCCTTGGTAAGTGATATATGAGTTGGTGGTCTGGGCATATGTGATCTGAATCAGGTATCCTGACAGGCACCAATCTGCTGGGTTGTGTGACATTCAGACAATGTTGTTTCACAGACTCATAGCACACACTAGGAAAGACCCACATACGTTCTTTCGTGAATGGAACATCCAGTGGGCTGTGCATGAAGTGTTTGAGTATCGTGTCTGCAGTGCTAAGCAAAGACTTTCATACCCTGTAACTATTAAAACGAAAAAGAAAAATGTTTTTCAACCAAGTTGAATAAATAAATGTGTTAGTTCATCTAGACAATCTTTGCTCACACTAAAAATCAGATACCTTTCAGAACAGAAAACAAAACAGAAGGAATGTTTGGTCAAATTCTCTCCTACAATTATATTCTTTCTTAGTTAGGAAAATCACACAGTCTAAAACAGGTATTCCAAATTGACAGCAGTTCTATCCATACATGTTTAAACATGACTGTAACTAAATACTGTTTTCATGAGGTATGGGATCATAATGAAGAAATGATTTCAAAACATTTTGATTTCACAGATGAAGATTTAAAAGAAGGTAAGGTGATTTTCTGCATGGTCTTCATGGATTTTAATGTGAGAGAAGAGTAGACTGTTGCCACGGCTCACTTTGACTTCCTTACTGACAATTTGAGAATTATGAGCATAGAGCATTGTAAGGATCTTTCGTAACGATGCAGAGATCTTCCCCATGAAAAAACAGATTGTTTACAAGTTCCTTATGAAGAGTTGGCCTGAAGTTATTTACAATTTCTTTTTTTGAGATACTGAATAATTTTTATGTATATTTCTGCAGGGCATTTATTCTTTAGACCTGCTCCTGTCCGGCACCCCATATTCCCAATGTCCAAAGAATCCTCAAATTTCTAGTCTGTTAAATCTTTTTCACCAACTGTAAAATACGAAATATGCCCATTTTAAAATCACAAGGCAATAATGACAAATAATCATGACAATTCAGGAATCTTTTTAAGACGATAAATGTTTATTTTGAAGTTTCTTGTTTTTGGCTATTACAGTTTACCATTCTTTATTATCTGAGTTGAGCTTTTTATCTCAGAATGGAAATCATTTATGACAAATTGAAAAGGAAACTGACAACAATTACTTTATAGCAAACTTTAGCAAGACACTGAAATCTGCAACATGTATTAGAATAACATGAGGATTCTACAGCACATAAAAATACTTGTATATGTGTGCACAATTCACAAACTGAAAGCACTATGCATAATTCATATACAACGGTATCACTCACATCAACCGTTCCCTTTTGGTGGGCACTATCATCAAAACATTAGCCGTGCACACAGAAAAGTGGTGCTAAATTAATAATAAAATGTTGTTCCTCAAATCTGTACATTACTTTGTTGCATGTATTAATTTTGGAATGTCTTCATACTTTTCCGTGATTGTAATTTGAGTTGAATTCAAAGAAACAGATGAGTTTACTCATAAAATATAAGCTATTTAGATACTATAAAAAGGCAATGGTGCCCTCATTGAACTATTCCAGAAAGCAAAAATGTATTTTTTAAAAAAAATTTTGAGTTGGTGGATGTCATCTGAAACTGTTAATGGGTAGAACATTTGATGTTGAAGGATAATGTTTCTCTTGCTTCATTTTCTATTAGTACTAAGATGCTGAATTTGAAATGATCTTAAATTACCATCGCTAAGGCTGCCTGATTAGCAAGATTGTAAACATGTCCAGGCGACTAGCATTAGATAATGTGCTAAGGAACATTTTGGTTCCAACTGACATGGATGGACAGGGTAAGGCAGACATGTCACAGACTTTCAGAAAGGGGAAACACTCAAGTAAGACACACTGAGCACATATGCAATTCACAATATCTAGGGAGCAAAATGAGTTTCTTCTGTTTCAACTCTGTCCAGAGTATTCATCTGGAATGAAAAGGAATAAGGTCTCAACAGAGAATTAGTCTGATATCAATGATTAAGTCATAAATCAAAGGCAATGGTAGAGACAGTGTTCCTGGGAAGATATTAACTTGACTAGTATGCAGCTACTTAAATGAAGAACTTGAGGTTCAACAGGCCTGCCTGTAGACTGGGATTCAGTGGTCTTCCCTGCCAATCATTGCACTTGTTCCTCCCCTTCAGTCTGCTTCTTTGTAAGGCAAGGCAATGAAAATGTAGCAGTTCACAAATATCTTAGAGATCTTGGAGGGGCTACATTTCATTATCCTTATTGATTTATCTAAAATCTGAACCCTTTTTCTTACTAATTGAGCATAATACTGATACCAGACATTCATCACTGTCCTGCCACCCTTAATCAATTTTCATTAATTATGTTCTCTACTGATCCCAAGCAGTTCAAATGAATTTACCCCTGTCTGCTTGTCTTGAGGTCCTCACCTTGCCTAATCCTCTTGAGGCTACTGAATAGCTGCCTTAGTGTTCTCATCATGCCCGTTCCTCTACGTAATGAAGATTCCTTGTCTTGGGTTCTTCACACTCTCACTCTCACTCCCACTCCTCTAGGTAATACTGACTGCCTGTCTCAGGATTTTCACCTTGACTGATCCTCTAAATGATATTTACTGCCTCCTTCAAGATCCTCACTTTGCCACTCTTCTCAGCATCCTTTCAGCATTCAGTCTGTCAAGTTTCCTCAGGATATCATATGTTTCAACAAGGTCACACCTCATTCTTACAAGCTGCAATGGACATAGACCCACTGATTCAAGATTTCTCATAAGAAAATCTCTGAATATCCCACGTGTCAGTCAAATTGACATCTCTGAACTGCTTCTAGCATGTTTATATCGTTTTCTAAATAGAGTTTAAAATAGGAAGTGGTAATCCAGATGTGGTCACACCAATAACTTGTACAAGACTAGGAAAACATCCCAACTCTTATATTTCATTCTCCTTGCAATGAACAACTACATTCCAGGATTTCCGAGCTGGTTTAAGTGCCTCTTTGAGAATACATACTCGGCACATGGACAAACACTTCAGAAAAACGATCCATTCCTCTGCATATCTCAGAGACAGGATTGCAATATCTGGTTGTTTGCATTGTCCTTAATTGCTGCCTAGTTCTCTTTTGTTCTGTCCCCTCTTCAGTCATAGTAACACATAATGGATTACTAGACCTAGATTGAGAAGTCTTCTCTGTGAGTACAGGTGGTATGGACTGAGGGTCTATGTCTTCACACTCTAAGAAGCACTCAAACATTTCAGGGGCGACATTTTCTAATGGCTTGTGGAGCTGGTTTTGCAGATCAATGCGGAGGGTAGTAGTGGAAATTTCTATGAAACTGTTTCATGCTGGTTCTTTGGCATGTTCCTGCTTCTGTGTGCTATTCTAGTGTAATAGCTAACTTCCCAGCAGCAGTGGGACACCAATTAGGAAATGCAAGCACTCCCTATTCTGGCAGTAGTTTGAAATTTTCCCAGTGGTCTGCGGATTCCCTGCTATTGGGAATCCAGCAATACAGCTGTAGGTCTCTTTGAACCCTGTTATTACTAATTTGCTGGCAGTAAGTTACAGTGCTCAGTTTCCCCAAACAGAAAGCATGCCACTGGAACAAAGTCATAGAGATTGATGTCTCCACTTATACAGCTGTTGCTGCAATGGCAGCTGCTGCAGTACTACAGGAAGTGACCCAACAAGCTGCTGCTACTCTTAAGGCTGGCCTCTCAGCAATGCCCACACAGTGAGGGCAGATGGTCACTCTGAATATACCTCCCGGCTCTTGGACCTGGCAATGTCCTTAATTGGATAGGGCTCCCAGGGCTTTACTGCTCATGTGAAAATCGCGCCTGATGTCTCATGATGGCGACTCCTATGTTTTGAACTTGGAATCAAGGTGATTATTAGGCTTGCTATCAACCCAGAGAGATTTGACCCAAAGGCTTGAGTCTTGTGGAGGTGATGGGGGCTTTGTCTGCCAGTTGGAGAAACAGCACTTTGTCTCAATACTCATCCCCTCCCCGCAGAGAACACTGCTTAAATGTAAAGCTTTGCCCATTCCAGATACAAACGAGGAGAAACTCTTCTCTGAGGATTTTGAGTCTTTGGAATTCTCTGGTCCAGACAGTGGTGGAAGTAGACTCATTGAATGATTTAAGGCAAGGGGAAATAGAAACTAACAACAGTAAGTCTGGGAAAGATTGGAGAGTGGAGTTGAGTCCATAATCAGATTAGTCATGATCTTATTAAATGGTAGAGTAGGCTCAAGATGCCAAATGGCCTATTTGTGCTCCTAATTTGTTTGTTTGTTTTGAGAATGTCTGCTGCATCTTGTTCCACTCATGCACTTTGCAGGTCAGTGGTGGGCCTTCAGCTAAAATAGAGGACCTTCGGGGAGAGGTCCCAACCATTGAGATCTGACGATCAATTGAAATCTGGCAGCTCCATTGGGTGCCAAGTTCATCAGGGAAGTGTAGCTCCTGCCAGTAAGACACCTACCAATGGTCTCGGATTTTCATGGAATCCCAGGGCAGAGGTGATGAGGATCATAGAGGCAAAGGTCAGTAGCAAGAGTAGGGGGTTGGTTCTCAGCAGGTATCCCTCCTGATTGTTCTTTGATCAGGTAAGCGTCTTTAAACAAGGGACCCTTCCTTGTAGGCTGGAACCTGATGGCAACAGCCTACACAAGAAGTCATTAAATGTGAGGAGGCTATTGCTACAGCTTCCACATGGTTAAAGCTGAACAGGAATCCCTCCTGCTCTTACCCTCGCCTTTGGCATATTAGAAAGATTTGCAGCTTACTATCAACCTGTTTGGCAATACCATAACTACACCTTTTGTGGCTATCGAGTCCTAGAGTGGAACATGAACCTGGAGTTTCTCACTTAGAAGGAGGGATGTTACCTACTGGACCTAAAGACCTCTCCTACTTACAAAGTGGTAGTCAACTTGCAGAGAGTCTTAAAAAGTGTGAAAGCAGTAGCTTAATAGTGGAAATTGGGCAGCTTCCTTTTGATTTCCCTACCTTAAAAATTCCTGTTCATTTTGCTTCTTGAGTTTCTTCACATTTTCAAGTCTCTCTGTAATCTGACTGCTATACCATAATTAATCTCATTTGTATACTTCAAGCTTACAGTGCTCCAACTCCCAAGATTTATAATGGCTCTTAACTGGACTCTTAATAATGATTGAAAAGTAATTGTAAGGCTTCACGATCCAGGTGAAGTTGCCTTCCAGGAGCAACTAATTGGAAAATTTCTTCTTGAACATTAATACCAAGAGGCACTGTACATTTCCCACTTAGTAAGTAAGCGGAGATCGTAGCTGCTCTGATCCAGTTGCAGAATGATGCCAAAAGAGTTAGCAACTCATCCTAGATAACAAGGTGTAGAGCTGGATGAACACAGCAGGCCAAGCAGCATCATAGGAGCAGGAAGGCTGACGTTTTGGGCCTAGACCCTTCATCAGAAAATCCTGTCTTTTGTACGCTCAAACACACCAGAATCGAGAATTAATGATTTGTTTAATATGTTGACTGCCAATGGAACTTCTTTACAACTAACAATTTGAGATTATAGGTGTCATTAAGGCAACCCACATTGTTGAGGAAAACAATGAATTGGCCTGATGATTCCATGAAATAAACTAGGGAGAATTTAATGTAATCTATAGACACAGTACACTTCTTAAGCAGTGTTAGCCAGAAATTCTGAGAAACAAATTTATAAAGCTAACAGTCATGTTCAAACTGCTGATGCTTATTTAAAAAAAGATGAAAGATCAATATATAAATAAAATACTCATTGGTTTATTTTATTGGGAAAACATTAGCTGCCTGGCTCAGAATATCTCGAGTCCTGAAGACTTGTGACATAACAGTATTAGTGGCTTTTGTTACAGAAGATTCAAAATATACTGAAAGAAGAGAGACCTTGTTATTTTAAGAAACAACAGGGTCTCTAGTTAGCGCCTGTTGTTTCAGGATGCTATACATATGTGAAAATGTTTTAAATAAATCCACCTAACTCACTATAAGTGCAGTGGTTACAAACTCCTGTTATTTTCCAGTGCTGCTCTCACAGTCTGCTGGTTTGTTCTCTCCAACTCTATATGTGGATAAGTTGTGTAATAGAACAATTATCTCCAATCCTTGATAACAAGCATGGGGCTGGACGAACACAGCAGGTCAAGCAGCATCATAGGAGCAGGAAAACTTGACGTTTCGGGCCTAGACCCGTCGTCAGAAATGGGGGAGGGGAAGAGAGTTCTGAAATAAATAGGGAGAGAGGGGGAGGCGGATAGAGGATGGATAGAGGAGAGGATAGGTGGAGAGGAGGCAGACAAGTCGAAGAGGCGGGGATGGAGCCAGTAAAGGTGAGTGTAGGTGGGGGGGTAGGGAGGAGATAGGTCAGTCCAGGGAGGACGGACAGGTCAAGGGGGCGGGATGAGGTTAGTAGATAGAAGATGGGAGTGGGGCTTGAAGTGAGAGGAAAAACAGGTTCGGGAGGTGGAGATGAGCTAGGCTGGTTTTGGGATGCGGTTGGGGGAGAGGAGATTTTGAAGCTTGTGAAATCCACATTGATGCAATTGGGCTGCAGGGTTCCCAGGCTGAATATGATTTGCTGTTCCTGCAGCCTTCGGGTGGCATCACTGTGGCATTGCAGGAGGCCCAGGATGGACATGTCATCTGAGGAATGGGAGGAGGAGTTGAAATGGTTCGCAACTGGGAGGTGCAGTTGTTTGTTGCGAACTGAGCGCAGGTGTTCTGCAAAGCGGTCCCCAAGCCTCCGCTTGGTTTCCCCGATGTAGAGGAACCCACAATGGGTACAGCGGATGCAGTATACCACATTGGCAGCTGTGCAGGTGAACATCTGCCTGATGTGGAAAGTCTTCTTGGGGCCTGGGATTGGGGTGAGGGAGGAGGTGTGGGGGCAGGTGTAGCACTTCCTGCGGTTGCAGGGAAAAGTGCCGGGTGTGGTGGGGCTGGAGGGGAGTGTGGAGCGGACAAGGGAGTCGCGGAGGGAGTGTCGGAGGATGATGCGTTGGATCCGGAGGTTGGTGGGGTGGTATGTGAGGACGAGGGGGATTCTTTTTTGGTTATTATTGCGGGGACGGGGCGTGAGGGATGTGTTCCGGGAAATGCAGGAGACACGGTCGAGGGCGTTCTTGACCACTGTGGGGGGGAAGTTGCGGTCCTTGAAGAATGAGGACATTTGGGATGTACGGGAGTGGAATGTCTCATCCTGGGAGCAGATGCGGCGGAGGCGAAGGAATTGGGAATAGGGGATGGCATTTTTGCAGCAAGGTGGGTGGGAGGAGGTGTATTCCAGGTGGGTGTGGGAGTCAGTGGGCTTGAAATGGACATCGGTTTCTAGGTGGTTACCCGAGATGGAGACAGAGAGGTCCAAGAAGGAGAGAGAAGTGTTGGAGATGGTCCAGGTGAACTTCAGGTTGGGGTGGAAGGTGTTGGTGAAGTGGATGAACTGTCCAGGTGAACTTCAGGTTGGTGTTATCTCGGATTCTCCAGCATCTGCAGTACCTTTTATCTCCAATCCTTCCTAGCTTTGGGTTTTTCTGTTTCAGTGTGGGAACCTTCCTACCATAGAAAATGGAGAAACTCAGCAGAGAGAGAACAGCACTGAGACCTGGAGTTCTGTGTTGTTGAGTTCACCAAATTCGAATAGTCAAACACCAGCACGGAAATAGGTTTGGGCCAGAACTTGAAGGTAAAATTGCAGTATGTTAAAAATCGACCTATACACCATTATCATGCACAAACTAGCTGGCACCTTATTGTGGAGAAAATGATGAATTGCAAATTGGTACAAACTGCTAACTAAGCAGTGCCTGTCCACTGAGATAAAAGGTACTGCAGATGCTGGAGAATCCGAGATAACAAGCATGGGGCTGGATGAACACAGCAGGTCAAGCAGCATCATAGGAGCAGGAAAACTTGACGTTTCGGGCCTAAACCCTTCATCAGAAATAACAGTGCCTGTCCACTGTTAGTTTGGTCAAAATGGCATCTTGCCCTTAACTTTTTGAATTCATTCAGGGATGTGAGTTTTACTGCTGAACAAGAATTTGTTGCCCATCTGTGATTGACCTGGAAAAGGCAGCGGTGAACCGCCTTCTTGAACCATTGCAGTCTATTTCATGTAGGTACACCCACAATGTTGTTAGGGAGGAAGTTCCAGGATTTTGACCCAGCTATAGTGAAAGAACAACAATATTTTTCCAATTCTGAATGGTGAGTGCCTTGAGGAGGAACTTGCGGGTGGTGGTGCTCACACCTATCTGCTGCCCTTTTCCATATAAATGACACTTTTTGCATCTGTCCGTGACTAAAGTTGACTTAAAATAGCTGCCTAGGGCTTTTTAGCTGACATAAAATGGCCGAAAAGGGGTTGCCAGCTGCACAAAGCAGACTTTCACAGCCAGAAGTGTGGTGTCCATTGAGTTACCAGATAACATAATGTAAGTACCTGTGGGGATCATAATGGGATCCTGGTGAGAAAAGAGAGGGGAATTTAATTAGATTTCCGTAGGCAGGCAGCTCTAAGCACATATGCATTTTCTGATAAGGAGAATCCTTGAAAAACCTAGTGAAGAGATGCCTTGGCACTAACCATAGTCCCAAGTTTGTTATTTAAGAAAATGTGGAAGGAAAAGTCTGTTCCCACAGTATCGTGAACTTTTTAGGTAATTGTAAATCAAAATGCAGCCTAAAAATTAACATGAAGTCATTCAGCTGAATTCCTATGACAGTGTATTCCTAGACAGTAAACAGGGGCCCACTTCAGTAGCAGGGAAGATGAAGCAATAAATGGTGTAAACAGATAACCTCTAAGAGAGCATCAAGAGACAGTTAGCTTTAAAGAGGTTGTAAAGCATGGTCAGTGTGACTTCAATAAAATAAACAATTGCAGCTTTACAGCTTAGCAAACAGCTTAATACAGATGTAGATAATTTGACCAGATCTTTGCTTCCAAATCTCAAGGGAAGAATGCCAGATAAATTATAACATAAGGGTGAGAGTGAGGTCATGTCCTGTTTTACCTTAAGAATCCAAATAAGTTTCTTTTAATGACTTGGTAAAGTTGTGAAAGTGATTGAATTTCACTTCATCAATGGAATTCGTATAGAATAGAATAGAATCCCTACAGTGTGGAAACAGGCCCTTTGGCCCAACAAGTCCACACCAACCCACAGAGCATCCCACTCAGACCCATTCCCCTATAAACCCACCTAATCTACACATCCCTGAACACTATGGGCAATTTAGCATGGCCAGTTCACCTAGCCTGCACAACTTTGGACTGTGGGAGGAAACCGGAGCACCCAGAGGAAACCCACACACGACACAGGGAGAACGTGCAAACTCCACACAGGCAGTCACCTGAGGCTGGAATTGAACGCGGGTCCCTGTTGCTGTGAGGCAGCAGTGCTAACCACTGAGCCACCTATAGATGCTGTCTTATTTAGTAAAGAGAACTAGTTTAGGATAGAAACAGTAAGGTTCATCTAATAATCAAACCTCTATTTAAAACCAATGTAGAACTACAACAAAGTCAGTGATTGCCCTGACAACTATGATGAATTCAGAATCCAGCAAAGGAGACTGAAGAGATAACATAGAGATAGAAAATAAACTATGAGGGTAAGCTAGCAAGGAATATACTGACAATAGGAGTTTCTTTGAATATATAAAAATGAAGATAGCGGTCAAAATGAATATTGGTCACTTACAAAATCATAGTTATAGGAACAAAGAATTAGCAGAAAATTAAACTGATATTCTGTATCAATCTTTACAGTAGAAGATACTTTGAACATTCCATTAATACTAAAGAATAACAGGGAGGAATTAAATACTATCACCATAAATAGAGAAGTGGTATTAAACAAACTAATGGCGCAAAAGGTAGTTACGTCCCCTGGCCTGGATGGCTGGGAGGATCCTAAAAGAAGTAGTTACGGAGATAGTGGATGCATTGGTTGTAATTTTCCAAAAAACCTTGGATTCTGGAGAAATACTAGAGGACTGGAAAACTGCCAGTGTGACATCCCTATTCAAAAAGGTTGGGGTGGGTGGTGTGTGCGGAAGCAAAAGCAGGTTATGATAGGCTGATTAGCCTAATATCCATTGTCGTAACAGTGTTGGAATTAATTAAGGAAGTAATAGCAGAACGTTTGGAAAAATCATAATCTAAACAAGCAGAATCAGAAGTGCTTCAAAGAGAGGAAATCATGTCTGACAAATTTGATAGAATTTTTTGAGGAAGTCTCAACCAGAGTGGATAGACAGGAACTGGTAGATATGTTGTATTTTGACATCCAGAAGGCATTTGACAACATAGAGTCACAGAGACGTACAGCACGGAAACAAATCCTTTGGTCCAACTTGTCCATGCTGACCAGATACTCTAAATTAACCTAGTCCCATCTGCCAACATTTGGCCCATATTCCTGTAAACCCTTCCTATTCATATACCCATTCAGATGCCTTTTAAATGTTGTAATTGTACCAGCCTCCACCACTTTCTCTGGCAGCTCATTCCATATATGCACCACCCTCTGAGTGTTACCTCACAAAAGGTTAAGTCATAAAATAAAAACCCTTGCTGTTGGAAGTAGTATATTAGCGTGGATAGAGAATTGGCTTATGGGCTGGAAACAGTGATTAGGAACAAGAGTTTCTTTTCCAGGTTGACAACCTATAATCAGTGGGGTTCTGCAGGGATTGGGTGTTGGGACCACAACTGTTTATAGTATATATTCATGACAAGGAGAAAGGAAGCAAAGGTACTGTAGCCAAATTTACAGACAACACAAAAAATATGTGGAAAGGAAAGTTGTGAGAGGGGTACAAAACGTTTACAGCGAGATATTAATGGGTTAAGTAAATGGGCAAAACACTGCCAAATGGACTATAAAATGGGTGTTGTAGAGGCGCTTGACTAAGTTGGCAAGGTAGCCGCTTGGGCATTTTTAGCTAACACAAGATGGCCAAAAGGGTTTGACAGTTGCATACGGCAGACTTTCACAGCTGGGTTTGTAGTCTCCATACAGATATATTGGATACGATCAGATTTTCCATAGGAAGAGACATTAGGGAAGTTAATCAAGTTTCTCTAAACAGGTGTTCGAAACATATAAGCATTCTAATAAGGGGTATTTTTGTAAGGCTTAGTTTAGTCACAGTCTTAAGCTCGTTATTGAGTAAAAAGTAGAAGGATAAGTTTGATCCTCCAGTATTTTGAACTGTTTATGTAATTGTAGAACTAGAAAGGCAAACAATAAATTCGTGTGAAAAGGTTAGTTGAACTCCTTCAGCAAATGTTTCTAGGCAATAAAGAGGCACAATACATACTTATAAGCCAACTTCAATGTATTGAAGTAAAATGGTATAAACATGACTTTCAAAAAAACATTTGCCAGGTCGTAAAAAGAGAGTCATGACTGTGAGAGATAAACAACTGAAACTTAAGTGCAGGTATAGATAATTTGAACAAATTCCTACATCCTAAGATCAAGAGAAGACAGATTACAAAATACATTATGAAGATGTAGCTGTCCCCTAGTTGTTTGTGGAATTTAAAGTTTCATTTAATGCCTTGGTGGAGCTGTAAAGTGATAGAATTTCACCCTCATCAGTGGAGTTCAAACAGATGCTTTTTATTAAATAAAGATAATTAATAACGGGAAGGGTTCAGAGCGGAAATAATAAAGCCTTATTTTAAAATGAAACTTAAGATTAAAATCTACTAATAGCATTTAAATAGCAGGAGTTGTAAACTGCAGTTGCAAGTCAGAGGGACTGTTGTTTGATCTCTCAGGCTGAAGTGAGTGAAGGGTTGTTCTCAATTTGTCAGCTGTGTCACAGTAACTTTATATTAGAGTTGATTTTAAAGACTTTATAACAATTGGTAGAAATATTATCTTTCCTAAACTTCCAAACTAAAGTTAGTACAGAATTTGGAAGAGTTCTTAATGAAAAGCAACTATTTAGGTTATTGGTAAAAAAAATACAGTGCAGCTGGCAAATGTCTAGGAAGGAATAAAACCATCAGGTGCTTTTTAAGATCCCAAAGCCAGATGATGGAGGTATCTGGTAAACATCATGAGATTATAGGAGGACCTAGGGCTGTTCACAGAGTTGTCCATGATTGATCGTGTGTTTACTGGATTGGACGTATACGTTAGGGAGATGTGGCTAATAATGACATCAATATTGTATGGAATTATTGTAACATGAAGGTTATAAAAATGTTTTATTTTGCAGGGGATTTCACAGCATCATTGACCTCCTGTCTGAGCTGGATATTAAGAGGGCAACAGCGCCCCATGTGAAGGGTCAGATTTGGGGTGGTCTCTGACCTCTCCCACGTATGTGGTAATAGAGCTCTGAATAAAGATCATTTGTGCTAAAGAACACATGACATTAAACTCCTCTTTGATATTTCTCCCTATAACAATGGGAAAATATAATGTTATTAATTTTGGAGGGGGGATCAAAGGAAGAGCATTATTTAAATTGATTAAATAGAACTGCAGTAAGCTGTAACACAATGTGACTTTGGGGTACCTGTGCACAAAATACAGGAAGTTAGGACACAAATGCAGCAGGTTATCATGGGAGAGTCTAGGACCAGTCGCAGTCAATTTAAGACTGAAATGAGGAAGCATTTCTTCTCTCAGACAATTATGATTCTTTGGAATTCTTTCCACAGAGAGCTGTGGAGGCAAATTCCTTGTGTATATATAAGGCTGAGATAGATGGACTCTTGACCAGTCGGGGAATTGAGGATTATGTGGAAAGGGCAAGAGGAACGTTGGATCAGCCATGATCCGACTGAATGTGAAAAATGCTTCAGGGGTCAAAAGGCTTACTTCTGTTCCTATTTCTTCTGGTCTAATAGCCTTATCTAGACAGGTGGACAGTATTCCATACACTCCTGACTTGTGCTTTGTAGATGGTGTACAGACTTGCAGGAGTCAGGAGGCTTTAGGAGTGAGGAGTTGTGACCGGCGCTGAACTTTGTGCAATCATCAATGACCATCCCACTTCTGTCCTAATATGGCAGGAAGGCCACTGATGAAGCAGCTGAAGATAATTTGACCTAGAACACTACCCTTAAGGAATGTCCTCACGCCGAGATGACTGACCTCCAAAAATCACGATCATCTTCCTTTGTGTATGAACCCAAACAGTAAACAGCATTCTCCTGCTTACCATTTTCTCTAGCTTTGCTAATGTGGCCTGGATGTCAAAGTCAGTCACTCACACCTCCTGTATCCCAAGATGTTTATGAAGTTGCTACATTTGTACATTTACTGCCCATTAAACCCATCAGCGAAAATCGTGATAGTAATTAACAGCATACTTCAACCATTCACATCCTCTATGACACTGTACAGTGACAGCAGCTTAAACAACCTACCAGATGCGCTCTCGCAATCTCTTGGGCTCGGAGACAGCATCTTAAAAACCCACAACTTCAACAACCTAAAAGGAGGAAAGGCCTCAGACGTATAAGACCAGCACCATTTAAATTCCCCTCTACATCACAACATTCGGGTTTGGAGATATATCACTGTATTTCATTAATGCTAGGTCAAAATCCTGGACCTCCCTTCATAATGGAATTATCGATGTACTTACAACAGATGGAAAGCAGTAGAAAGAAAGAGACTCACAAAGTACCTTTCCCAGGTCAATTAGGAATGGGTAATAAATGCTGGCTTAGCTAGTAATGCTCACGTCCCATGAATGAACAAACCAAGCACTGCTTTTAACAATGACTGCCATTCAAACTCTCTTTACCAGCAATTGAATAACTGTTCTTCAAGTTGTAAATTGTGTTTGATATCACAAATAACTAATTTTAAATTTCAATCTTTGTTTCTTACTTTTCATTTCTGTTTTTTTTCCTCTATTGTTTAGTTCAATTTTTCTTTTCTTCTCCTCTTTTCCTCTGAAAAGTTCTCTTTTTGTACTGGATTCAACTTTGAATTCACCCTATTCTCTATTGTTCATTACTCCTCAATCTTTCCTGTTTACTTCGTAATTGTTTGTTTCACATTAACTAATGGAATTAATCTTTCTCCTGTTAGTCATATGCTTGGTGCACTGTTGACCACTCGCATTTCCAGCAAATTTGTCGGCATTCTTTCCTAAACATAAATATGCACAATCAAGTCTAACTGGCGCACTATGAGATGTTCTACTTTAGAAAAGTCTGCTCCAAGGTTCCACTGACCTCTGGTGTCACAACGACAAGGATTTGAAGAGAGAGCAAGACTTTGTTGAGGGTACGGGGGTGAGGGAGGATCAAACCACTGCAGAATTTATAGTTGACAAATTGGGAGTGCTGTAGTACTGTAAAATTTTACTAGCAAGCTGTATTTGAGGCATAGCAGAATTGTGTGGAGTAAGAAAATTCAGTGATTTAGAATAACTATTAAATATTTTATATCAAAGGTAACTTCAATATATTTGAAGTAAAATTTTACTTTGGGAAAATGGAACAAGCCAAAATATCAACATAGCAAGTTAATCAATTTGTCTTATCAAAAATCCATTTTTATGTCTTTTGTGCAATTTAAACATTGACAATAAGCAGTGGAACTTGTTTTCTTTAAACATCTACAAATTGACAAACATTAACAACTGATTTTGGTAGATTCTAATAATCTTTATCAATCTAAACTATAAAGTGTTTTTTTTTAGGAATAATACTTTAAAAGGATTTAGCATATTGTTAAATGGGACAACTGTCAATTCAAATTTAAATAATCCAAGTCTTCCTTGTAGACAGATGACATAATAACAGCAGTAGTTATTGAATTTATCTTGAATCTTGATACAATGGAGAGAAAGGAAAATTGCATTTTAATACTCTGGACTATTTAGTTCAGGTATGATGAAATGCACGTTAAGTTTTCATTCAAAAGCTGAAATTTATATTTATCTGAATAATCCTATTAATGTAAATTAAACGTTCTTAAACCAAGTAACCAGCACTCTACTAAACATATTCATTTTCATAATATTCATTCAAATTATATGCATGGAAAATGCGAACATCTTCCTTTTCGATTTGACTGATGCAACTCAAAGTCAAAGCAATGGAAGAATTTCTTGAGTCACAGTATATGTAGCATCACTTACACAACAAATTTCACGTTTTCAGACATTTTAAGTATAACTTTGAGCTGTTTGTCATCTTTCATGTGTGTTGAAAGGAGCTGATATTTTCATTTTTGTCTGCGTTTTCCACGTCCTTTCCTTTTGTACAATGTTTTCATATCATAAGCCAATGGCGCAGCTGTAGATAGTAAAATGTAAGTTTTTAATTTGAAATTCTTATATTTATTGTGACATGTAGATCTTCGATCTCTTTTGGTTGTTGACAAATATCATTAAAAATTCTGTCTTCACCTAAATATTCCTCTGCTTGATGGCATGCAGAAGAATCTTTTGCAGGATGAAAGATTTGTTTCTACTTACTTTTTCTCCACTCTTTCAGTCTCTCTCCCTTTCTGTAAGGCTCACATGCACAGTTGTTGCCTTTGAGTTTGTCTCTGTCAATAGTACATATTAATGCTTGGCCGTGAGCCCTCAAATTAATTATTCTGTTGAAACAGCTGAACAACATTCTTTGATTGATAACTTTGGCTTTCTGATCTCTTCTGTTGTTTGCAGAATGCTTATTTATGTAAGTGAAAAAAGATTTTAAGTACTTGCAGTTGTAGCTATTGGTACTTTAAAACATCTGGATTATTGAGATTTATTGACCTATAATAAAATTAGCTTTTCTTTAAACAAAGTGAAAGATATAGTATCTATCAATTTTTTTAAAAAAAAACCTTATTAACGCATTCTACCATTGCTATAGGATTTTGTTAATATACAGAGTGTGTAGTGGTACGGAGAAGACATAATTTAGCATGAAGATTATAAACAGTCATAGAAGGTGTCACAGGGCAAACCTGGACACAAATGGTTTGAGAACTCATGGAGTGTGGATGGATAGGCATAGTTTGATATAGAGGGTGTGAAGCATCATCACTTGCAGTGGGGAGCATGGGTAAAATATTCAGAACTTCATTTTCAAAATGTTCCCCTATCTAGGTTATGGTGCATGATACTCCAAGGCCCCATTAACCAGGGCTCTTTGGAAAGTTGGCCTGACTCCATGGAAAATGTAAAGGATGTAAAAGCATAAGGGCACTTTATCTGAATACTCGGAGCATTCGAAACAAGGTGGATGAGTTGATGGTGCAAATCATGGCAAATGGGTATGATTTAGTGGCCATTACAGAGACATGGTTACAGGATGGTCATGACTGGGAGTTAAATATTCAGGGGTATCAAACTGTTTGGAAGGACAGACAGGAAGGTAAGGGAGGTGGTGTTGCTCTGATTTTTAAGGATGATGTCAGGGCAGTAGTGACAGATGATATAGGTTCTACTGAACAAAAGGTTGAATCCATTTGGGTGGAAATTAAGAATAGCAGGGAGAAGAAGTCACTGATAGGTGTGGTCTACAGGCCACCATGTAACGACATCATGGTGGGGTGGGCAATAAACATAGAAATAGCTAATGCATGTAAAAATGGTACAGCAATTATCATGGGGGATTTTAATCTACATATCGATTGGTCAAACCAGGTCAGTCATGGCAGCCTTGAGGAGGGGTTCATAGAATGCATCCACGATAATTTCCTTGAACAATATGTAATGGAACCTACGAGGGAGCAAGCTATCCTAGATCTAGTCCTGTGTAATGAGACAGGAATAATTAATGATCTCACAGTTAGGGATCCTCTCGGAAGGAGCGATCACATTATGGTTGAATTTAAAATACAGATGGAGCGTGAGAAGGTTAAATCCAGTACCTATGTCCTGTGCTTAAACAAAGGAGACTATGAAGGAATGAGGAAGGAGTTAGCTAAGGTAGAATGGGAGCAAAAACTTTATGGTGGGTCAATTGAGGAACAGTGGAGGACTTTCAAAACAATTTTTCACAGTGCTCAGCAGAAGTATATTCTAGTGATAAGGAAGAACTGTAGGAAAAGAGAGAGCCAGCCAAGGATGTCTAAGGAAATAAAGGAAAGTATCAGATTGAAAAAAGAACACATACAAAAAAGCAAAGAGTAGTGGGAAACTAGCAGATTGGGAAATCTTTAAAGGCCAACAGAAAGCCAGAAAAAAAGTTATAAAGAAAAGTAAGATAGATTATGAGAGTAAACTAGCTCAGAATATAAAAACAGGCAGCAAAAGTTTCTATAAATATGTAAATTGTAAAAGAGTGGTGAAGGTAAACATTGGTCCTTTAGAGGATGAGAAGGCCAATTTAATAACTGGGAATGAGGAAATAGCCGAGACATTAAACAGTTATTTCATGTCAGTCTTCACAGTGGAAGACACAAATAACATGCCGAAAACTAATGGCAAGAAGGTTATAGCAGGTGAGGACCTAGAAACTATCATTATCACTAAGGAGGCAGTGCTGGGCAAGCTAATGGGGCTAAAGGTAGACAAGTCTCCTGGCCCTGATGAAATGCATCCCAGGGTACTAAAAGAGGTGATGGGGGAAATAGCAAATGCACTGGTAATTATTTACCAAAATTCACTGGACTCTGGGGTGGTTCCCGCAGATTGGAAAACAGCCAATGTGACGCCACTGTTTAAAAAAGGAAGTAGACAAAAAGCAGGTAACTATAGGCCAGTTAGCTTAGTGGGGAAAACACTTGAATCTATCATTAAGGAAGAAATAGCAAGACATCTGGATATAAATTGTCCCATTGGGAACACCCAGCATGGGCACATGAAGGGTAGGTCATGTTTAACTAATTTGGTGGAATTCTTTGAGGACATTACTTGCCTGGTGGACAATGGGGAACCTGTGGATGTAGTGTATCTGGATTTCCAGAAGGCATTTGACAAGGTGCCACACCAAAGGCTGCTACACAAGATAAAGTTGCATGGTATTACAGGTATTGTATTGGCATGGATAGAGGATTGGTTGACCAGTAGAAAGCAAAGAGTAGGGGTAAATGGGTGTTTTTCTGGTTGGCAGTCAGTGGCTAGTGGTGTGCCTCAGGGATCAGTGTTGGGACCTCAATTGTTTACAATTTACATAAATGATTTGGAGTTGGGGACTAAGTGTGGTATGTCAAAATTTGCAGATGACACTAAGGTGAGTGGTAGAGCAAAGTGTGCAGAAGACACTGAAAGTCTGCAGAGGGATATAGGTAGTCTAAGTGAGTGGGCAAAGGTCTAGCAGATGGAGTACAATATTGATAAGTGTGCGGTCATCCATTTTGGTAGGAATAACAGCAAAACGGACTATGTTTTAAACGGTAAAAAATTGCAGCATGCTGCTGTGCAGAGGGACTTGGGTGTCCTTGTGCATGAATCGCTGAAGGTGGGATTGCAGGTGCAGTAGGTAATTAAAAAGGCAAATGGAATTTTGTCTGCCATTGCTCGAGGGATGGAGTTTAAAAACAGGGAGGCTATGCTGCAGCTGTATAGGGTCCTGGTGAAGCCACACCTGGAGTACTGTCTGCAGTTTTGGTCTCCTTACTTGAGAAGAGATATACTAGCATTGGAGGGAGTGCAGAGGAGATTCACTTGGTTCATTCCAGTGTTCAGAGGGTTGGATTATGAGGAGAGACTGAGTAGACTGGGATTATACTCATTGGAATTCAGAAGAATGAGGGGAGATCTTATAGAAACGTATAAGATCATGAAGGGAATAGATAAAGTGGAGGCAGGGAGGTTGTTTCCGCTAGCAGTGAAACTAGGACTAGAGGGCATAGCCTCAAAATAAAAGGAAGCAGATGTAGGGGTTGTGAATCTGTGGAATTCCCTGCCCAGTGAAGTGGTTGAAGCTACCTCACTGAATGTTTTTAAGGCAAGGCTAGATAAATTTTTGAAAGGTAAAGTTATTAAGGTTTATGATGAGTGGGCGGGTAAGTGGAGCTGAGTCTCAAAGATCAACCATGATCTTATTAAATGGCGGGGCAGGCTCGAGGGGCCAGATGGCCTACTCCTGCTCCTAGTTCTTCTGTTCTTATATGATTCGAACATGCCTATCCTTTCTATGGAGCTGGCGAAGTCAGGGGTATTGGTGCAGGCCCAAGATCAACATCAGCCCTGTGCCCTTAAAATGCTGTGCTGAAAATCATAAATCCTGGGAATGAGGTCAGAAATACAGCAATCTGATTGCATTGCTATTTCCACCCCTGCACAGTCTCCTGAATTCCATGAAAATCCAGCCTAAAATATCTCACAACTATGTTAAACACAAGTGGTTTTGTCAGTTTTATTACAACACCATACCATTTTAATTGACAGAGATTCACAGAATAATAGTTGTACTGCTACTCCCATGAAAATAGGTTTTCCAATAAAGATGTTTATCACACTGGAATATTTATGGGATATTAACCAACTACCCATTGTGTATCAACTATATCGGCTCCCATCCATTGCGCGGACAATGGAGTGCCTCAATACCATTATCACATAATCAAAATTGGGTGTAGTAGGACCCAATATCTTATTAATTCACAAGTAAGGCAGGTTGAGACCAACATCTCAGAGAGAGAGAGAGATCATATTCAGTCCCAAAAAGTCATCTCAGACAATGAAGAGGGACCAATTTTTTTCACTGCAGGATAACCACATAAAATCATTCACTGTTTTGTCTGAAAAATCCAGAAGCATCCTTCCTCTTTTGTCTTCAAGGAACTAAGGGATTTCCTCAGGTCTGCAATGCTTTCACCTTCATTTTAAAGGGTGAATAAACATATGCATTTCTTATTACCCTGGTGGTAATCTAAGTGCATGTTATATCTCTAGAAATCATCTTTTCTTGTGTGACTGCACATCTGTAAGTGTTTGGGAAGTCAGTTTTTGTTATGTTTGCATTTAGTGTGTAGTGAAAATAAATCTTCATCCTTCCTTTTGATTTAAATTTACAAGAAAGTCCATTCAAGTCATTTCCTTATAGTCACAATATTCAAAAGGGTTAAAATACTCCACAAAAATATCTTTTGTTGTGTATCAGCTGAGAGATGACAAAATTAGGAAGGAACCCCATCCATAACATTATGCAAGCTGCACCTTTCCAGGGAGGTGGAGGAGTTTGTGTAACAAGAAACAAGGTTAAAGTGACATTGGGGCACCAGTTACCTCTCACCATACAGGTGAAATCGGTGCTCAATTCTTATGTCACTGGATTATTTCAAGATTAACTGAAGATCTATGTGGCACCTCTCAACCAGCATCCACTGCTGCACAAAGGAGGATATGGATGCCATGTACTGTCAGATTGGTCAGTGAATAATACATTCACCTCAGATCAAGACAGTCAACTCGAGCAGGCTGTTGGGTTTAGACCTATACCTGGACTACCCCAGGTGCAGGGAGCCTTTTACTGCGCTTATGTGACCATCAGGCCTCCATTATAGCATATAGGCCTCTTTACGAACAAAAAAGGTTTTCGTTCCCTTAACTAGCACGTTGTGAAACCACAATTCATGCAGGCTGTGAATTTCACAGAAAAGTGCCATAACTTCCATATCCTTACACAACCCCAATAGCCACAGCTCTTCATGCCTCCTAAGCCTATTCCTCGCTAGATGCTAAGGGTCAAAACGCTATCCACTGAAGTCATGGCTACTGACAACTTTATGCAACTGAATATAAAAGCATAAGACAAATATAATTGTTGCCACGTGACTGGAAGGGCCACCATTGAGTAGACCATGGTTTACTGAAGATGTACTGTACTTTTGAGGTTGTCATAGATCTGAATGAGCCCTGCAATCCATACCATCAAGGCTATACATATGAACATGCACATTCGGAGTGGAACTAGACTATTTGGCCCTTCAAGCTTCCTCTGTCATTCAATGAAATAATGGTTGATCTATTTGTGTTGTGAATTCCACATTCTCATCCGTTGCCAATAATGGTTTTATTTTGTTGTCTGACAAAAATCTACCTCCACCTTGTTCAATGTTCAATGACTCATATATCACTGCCTTTTGAGGCACAGAATTCCAAAGTCTCAAAAGCCTCTGACAGCAAAAGGTTTCTCTGATTTCTGTCCTAAAAGGGTGATGCCTATTATAAAACAGTGTCCCTTAGGTTTGGACTCACTCACCCACAAGAATCGTTTCCACATCCACCTTGTCAAGACCATTCAGTATCTTATAAATGCCAATAAAATCAGCCGTTACTCTTCTAAACTTCACTGAAAATAAGCCTAGTCTGTCCAACCTATACTCATAAGGCAACCACTTATTCTAGGTTCAGTCTGGTAAACTTTTGAACTGCCTCCAATGGACTGCTTTCCTTCGTTAAATAAGGAGCTGAAAACTGCACACGAGATATATTTTTATCAGTGCCCTGTGTAATGAAGCACAACATAACATAACTTCTAAGTTCATTTCATAACAAAGAACATATTCCATTAGCTTTCCCAACCATTTGCTGTAATTCTAACTTTTGTGACCAGAACATCTAGAATCCTTTGCAAAATGAAACCGAAGAACTGCATATGCTGGAAATCTGAAAGAAAAATAGAAATTGCTGGAGAAATTCAGCAAATTTCACCACTGCGCCTTTGATGCCCTAATCCATGGCATTGATAAAAAAATTTAAAAACATATCCCACTTTATTATCATCTACTGAGCATTGCAATACCTGGCAATCTAGAGGGGTGTAGCACTAGAGCTGGAGGAATGCAATGAATGAGTTGCATCCTCAGAGGAGGAGAATGAGGACCTTCAAGAGGGAAGTGACACTGGATGGAAGTGGAGGTTTGTCCAGGAGACAGGACAGTGGTCCATGCAGCAGGGAATTTTATGACTCTGATCAATTGAGCTGTCAAATAAGCCCAAGTGGAAAAGGACAACCACTGACCTGTTACCAGATACACTCAAGATCAATGTGTTATCGTGATCACTGTGTGTAAAGGCCATTACTAATACAGGTCCTTATGGGTGCCTATACTGTCATTGGATTTAACAGCTGCCTAATGTCAACGACTAAATTCAAATAAATGTACAAATCATTTCCGTGCACAATTCAACAATATTTTCTATTGTTAAACATAAGTTTACATGTGACAAATTAACGCCACCCAGTGAACCTCAGTGCTAGTCTATGTATATGGGAATATGCTTGTTCTAGCTTTGTTAGGTGCTTCCTCTACATCTCTAGCTGCAGTGGAGGAAGGTTCCATAATGTTATGTGGCCTTGGTCTGCATCCTTGTGATACCATAGCCATAGTCCAACACATTTGGGACCACAAAGCATCTCGACAGGCAGCAGAGAAGCTTCTAGTTTGTCACTGTCAAAGGGGCTGAGGATATGCCTTTAGCCATGGAAGCACCCTGACAGGGGCCCACATTGCCTGTACCATTCCTGTCCTTTGCCCTTGAAGACTCACATTCACTCCTGTGTTCACCTCCTGGAATTAAAAAGACACATGGATAGCCCATCCATCTATCACTTCAATGACCTGATGGTTAAGACCATGCTCTGTATGTCCCTTTAGAACTATTGCATCCATAGTATGCTCTACATGGCTCTCCATTTGGCTTGACATCCTCTCCATCAAGGACATAGATGAGAGAAGTGAGCCATGCATGATAGGATTCCTCCATCACTTGCACAAGAACCTCACTGTCCCCAGCAAACTCCAGTAGGTCTTCACATGTCTTATGCATTGGCTGGGGCCTCTGTATCTTAGATGAAAACACCTGATGCTCACCATCTGCTTGGAGCTGAGCATTGCTGGGCCTCACTTTACTCCTCTGAGGTGAAACGCCCACGGCTTTCACTGTTTCCCAATAGTGCCATCAATACTGTACACAAAACAGAGCCACAATACACAACAAAATTATACAGTCAGAAAGGATGGGATGGAGGCAATGAAAGCCAACCGCAAAACTACAGCCTCCTCAACCACCTCTCCCCACTCACTCCACCACTTTTACTGCTGAAACTCCCCCTGAAGACCACCCCTCTCGTGTCTTCACTCACCTGCGGAATTTAAATTCAGTTAATATAATAAGGCTGAAATAAAAACATAGTACGATGGCCAAATAACTCTGATTAGGAAAGAAAATGTGTCATGTCGACCTAATCATGTAGTATGCGATGCCAGACCCAATATGCTTTACCCTTAACTGCCTTTGGGATGACTGAGTGAGTAGCTTTGTTGTACCAAATCTCCAAAACAAAATGATAATAATAATAAGAAGAAGAACAAAACTAGACAAGCTATATGATATCGGCCTAGGCATCAGATTTGGAAATAACAAAGGCTTGCCCATTTAAACTCTGCTCCTCCTTGCTCTCAAAACTGGGTGAACTGTGGTACAGACTTGTCAGCAATAATATGACATAGTCGTATCTTTCAATTAACACCAGCTACCTCCATTATCAAGCCCGGCTGGATGCTGTCCCATCAATCGGTCTGACTCACCAGAGGTGGCAGCACAGTTTTAGACAGTAAGGCTAGAGAAGTCATACTATTCACCATTGACTCCAGGCCGCATCAGTGCATGCCTCATAGAATTAGGTCAAACATAAGCAAGAATCCTTCCCTGACTACTACGTATGACAACCCTGCAGCCGAGGAAGCAATGATCTTCCATGTTGAACAGCATTTGGAGAAAACATTGAGAGTAGCAAGGGCACAAAATGTAACCTAGATCGGGGGCTCCAATGCTGAACAGCAAGAATGCCTTAGTAGCACTACTCTTGTCAACTGACCTAGTCCTGAAACATATAACTTTGAGATTGGGTTTGTAGCAGCTGGAGAGAGAACTACTACAAAGAAAAATCTACTTGACTTTGTCACAGAGCATCTGTCCATGACAGTCATGGAGGAAGTGACCCTCAGGTTCCATGCTGAGGACAGCCTCTATCATGTTGTCTGGTAATACCTTTGTGCTATATGGGATAGATTTAGAAAAAGGTCAGGCACTGAATCCGGGCATTCAGAGTTCAAAAATGTATCTATCAGCCACAGTTCAATACACTAGTAGAAGGGATAGGAAGAATTTAAAAAATTGAAACCCATTCTACTGGTATTTTATATTGCTGCATTTCAGTAATACGTTGATATTCTTGTCACTTAATCTTCATACAGACATTACACACCTGTGAAGCAGGTGGAACTTGAACTGAGTCCTTCTGGTCCAGAGGTAGGGACACTACCACTGCACCACAAGATCACTCCAACAATTTTTCTACTTATGTGTATTCTAATCAATTCATTCACAGATGTTATTACACACTTCTGAAGGAGGTGGGACTTGAACCTAGTCTACCTGGTTCAGAGATAGGGGCACTACCACTCCAAACTTTCTATAACATTAATAATTCACTGAGTAACAAATGAAATCAATTGATCCAGAAAATTGCAATATGTGCACCCACATGGCTACTCCCAGTCTCTGCTGGATGTGGCATTGGATGATGGCCTGAGAGTACAGTGAAAGAGGGCATCTAGTCGATTGGATGTTCACTGAAATTCTTCTCTGACTTGCTGAAGATCACTTGAAAACAGAATTGACAGAAGAACCTCTCCTCTATTCCAAAATTTAGGCTCTTTGTGTGCAGAACGAGAAACTTTTAAAGTTAATTTCACTTTTCTTTGTTATGTGATTTGCCCCGTTTTACTTCTTTCACTATATCATGTCGAACCAAAAAGAAATTCACACCCTGTTTTTATCCATAGTACAGACATGAATCAAATTGTAAAACATTGGGTTTTTTTTATCCAAGATCAGAAACCATGAAGGACTATTAAACCAGTTATTCATGCTTCATAAATCACTTGTGATAATATATTATCTCTTTTATACATATATACTGGTGAAGCAATGATTTACTCAGTCTCCTTGACACTGGAGAGACCAAACACAGAATGAGTGACCACTTTGCAGAACGGCTCTGCTCTATCTGTAAAAACAGCTTTGACCTTCCAGTTATAGTAGGAACTGCAGATGCTGGAGAATCTGAGATAACAAGGTGTACAGCTGGATGAACACAGCAGGCGATGCGGCATCAGAGGAGCAGGAAAGCTGATGTTTTGGGCCTAGACCGTTCTTCAGAAATAGTTTCTGATCTTGGATAAAAAAAACCCAATGTTTTACAATTCGATTCATGTCTGTACTATGGATAAAAACAAGTTGTGAATTTCTTTTTTTGGTTCGACATGATATATTGAGAGAAATGAATCGGGCAAATCACATTTCTGAAGATGGATCTAGGCCTGAAACGTCAGCTTTCCTGCGCCTCTGATGCTGCTTGGCCTGCTGTGTTCATCCAGCTCTACACCTTGTTATCTCTTGAACTTCCAGTTGCCTGCCATTTCAATACACCAGAATAAAAAGAAAGAACTACAAATGCTGGAGATATGAAACAAAAATAGAAAGTGCTGCAGAAACTCAGCAGTTCTGGCATCATCTGTAGAGAGAATGGTTCTAATGAAGAGTCAATGGACTCATCATGTTTTGCTGGGTTTCTGCAGCACTTTTTATTTTTATTTCAATGCACCATTCTGTTCTTGTACTAACATTGCTGTCCTAGGCCTTCTGCAATTTCCAGTGAAACCCAATGTAAACTGGAGAAATGGCACCTCATTTTCCACTGAGGCACTTTCTAGCCTTGAGGACTCAACATTGAATTCACCAACTTCAGAGCATGAACACTGTTTTCCATCTTGATTACACTGACTTCCACCATTCCGCTTGCACCATGATGGCATGGGTTTTCTCTCAGCAGAGTGGACCTATTTTTACCTAGTTGCACCTATCATTCACACGTATTTTGCATCTAGATTGCTCCTTTACAACCATTAGCCATCCTGTTCCCTTTTCTTTTTGGGACTATGGGCATCTGTCCCACTTGCTTCTCTTCCACTGCTGTCAACAGTATAAAAGCCATGGTTGTCTTCACCCCTGCTGTCCTGAAGAAGAGTCATTGGACTCAAACCACTAACTATATTTCGCTCTTTTCACAGATGCTGCCAGAACTGCTGCTAGGTTTCTCCAGAATTTTCTATTTTTAGTTTATATCTCCAGTATATGTACTATTTTGCTTTATAAACATAAACAGTTGTCTGCTTTATAAGTTCTGCTCTTTTGAGATGCATATTCTGCCTTCAAAGTTGTTTTGGTTTACATGACATCATGACACATAATATTGCTGAAGTCTATTTCTCATTGGCTGTTACTCACAGTAAGCTGGCGAAGTTCTCCATGTTCCACCAGATGCTGGTCCTTCTCAGGTGTAATTGCATAAACTAATCTCTGAAATGAGATTCCATGCATCATTAGCAAACAGACCATGACTTCACTCCATCCCACCTGAGCAATCTTCATTCATCATTCCTTGTGTGTACCAGCTATTTCTCGAATACTTTTGGATTCTTGCTCCAAGTTCACCCCCTTGGCTGTGCTAGCTATTTCTTCAGTCATGATGTTTAATCATTGAGATTCTCTCACAACATGTACACCCACTCACATCTTTCCACGCCCTCAAAACCCTATTGAGGAGCTATCTCTTTAAAGATGTATCAAATTGTTTTTGCCTTATACCTGACATTTATGCTTTGGCTAGTGCTTTGTAAAGCCCTTTTAGGCATTTCTTTTTAAATTGTAAATCATTCTTTAATTTTCAATTCTACTTAAGAAATGAAATTCAATTGAACTGTGCAAATGTATTGCTACTGATATTCTTTCTTGAGATATTTAAAGCATTTTCTGAGAGATTATGGTGCCACATTTGCCTTTTTTTCTGTATTTCTCTGTCCGTCATTAGAATATTACCATCCATCATTCCTTGGTCAAGTAACAAGCAGTTTACTGTCTCTCTGTCTCCCACCAGTGTTATTTCTGAATGGGCTACTATACAATGCACGTGACTGACCTATGGCAATAATCTTTCAATTGCAGTTTGGGTGCTGTCAGTGCACAGTTCTGGTGGAGTAGGATTGGACCAGAGTCTGCGTTTTTCAAAAGAGAAAATTTACTGTGTCCCATGTCACCAGTCTACTGTGCATTTTTAAAATTTCTTTATATTGCCAATCAAAAAATTATTTTTCATATTATTTAGAAATCTTCTATTATACTGTTTGCAGACTATTTAACCAAGTAAACCCATGATCAGAGCATCCTTCTTACCTGTTGCTATTTTCTGCCATTTTCAATTTTACTTAGGAATGGAATTATTTCTATTTTCCATCTGATGAATGATTATAACTGTTATCCTGCCTTTTCAGTTTTATAGATGCTGACCAACCTGCTGCATATTTTTAGCATTATCAAATGGTGTCAAATGATTGAACAGATGTGGACAGAAGCATCAGTTGTAAAATCCATGAAATTACCCATATGAATCATTATATAAAAATCTTTATTGATTCTAGGGTTTTGGAGTAGATTTGTAGCTTGGGTTGTGGGTGTTGAGGTTGGTTGGTTCGCCGAGCTGGTTTGTTGTTCCACAGACGTTTCGTTACCGTGCTTGGTAACATCCTCAGTGGAGCCTCTGATGAAGCGTCGGTGTGTTTTCTTGCCTGGCTTTTAAACTCTGGGATCCATTGCAATGGATTGCCTCACTTCCGGGTTTCCTCCATAGTGGAATGTATACGGGGTTGAGTTCAATGTGTTTATTAATAGCATGCTTCATGGAGTGCCATGCTTCCAGGAATTCTCGTGCTTGTCTCTGCCTACCCTGTCCCAGGATCTTGGTGTTGTCCCAGTCGAAGTCGTGGTTCTCCCTGTCCATGTGGATTGAGATGAGTGAGTATTGGTCGTGTCTTTTTGTAGCCAGTTGGTGTTCATGTACTCTTGTTGTTAGTTTCCTTCCTGTTTGTCCGATGTAGTGTTTCTCACAGTCTCTGCAGGGGATTTTGTAGATGACATTGGTCCTGTCCATGGCGGGGAGTGGGTCTTTAGTTCGGGTGAGCATTTGTCGTAGGGTTGATGTGGGTTTGTGTCCCACTCTGATGCCCAGCAGTCGTAGAAATCTTGTGATGAGTTCTGACGTGTTCCTGATGTAGGGTAGTGTGATGAGTGTGTCGGGGCGCATAGAATCTTTCTGATGCTGTTCCCGAAGGCATCTCCTGACCCAGTTCTTTGGATATCCATTATCCTTGAACACTTGGAAGAGGTATTCCTCTTCCTCTTGGCGTAGTTCCATGTTGCTGCAGTGTGTTGTTGCCCTTTTAAATAGCGTTCGCATGCAGCTTCATTTGCGTGTGCTGGGATGGTTGCTATTGAAGTTCAATACCTGGTCTGTGTGTGTGGCTTTTCAGTGTATTGATTATAGCAGAGTCAGTGAGGTTTACAACGTGGAAACAGGCCTTTCAGTCCAACTTGTCCATGTCGTCCAGTTTTCATAATTAATCTAGTCCCTTTTACCTGCGTTTGATCCATATGCCTCCATACCTAGTCCATCCATGTACCTGTCCAAATGTTTCTTAAATGATAAAACTGTGCTCGTCTCTACCACTACCTCTGGCAGCCCGTTCTAGACACTCACTACCCTCAGTATGAAGATTGCCCCTCTGGATCCTTACGTACTTCTCCCCTCTCAGCTTAAATCTATACCATCTAGCTTTAGACTCCCCTACCAGGAAATATGGTGAATTTTCAAAAAATGATTTATTTGTGTCCCTAAATAACCTTTTGATTTTGGCTATAAGGATGAAAGCTTTTCTCTTTGTTTTACACATGGAGAACAAAAATAAGGAACAATAAATCATTTAATATCTCTCAAGTCTATGACAGGAACAAAAAAAATCAGCTACTAATGAACAAATTTCACAAATGTACTCACCTCACGCAAGGTCCCACGCAGGCTGATACATTTGTACACTGCAAAAATGGGTACAATTGCCATTGACGATATGGCGATACACCATCCAATGACATTGGCCCAGTCTGGAAAGATGTAATTGCCATATTCTGGTGCTTTGAATGTTGAAATGCTGACGACCACAACAAACTTTATTTAATAAGTTGGGAGGAAAGATGGAAACAGATAGTGCAATTGTTAAGTACATCCTAAAACAGCTTTTACACTTGTAGACAATTTTGATGAATAACTGAAAAGAAGGTTCATATTAAAGCCACTGATTGCTCTAAAGCAAGTGATAAGACTTCCCTTACTGATAAACTGCAACAGTTAACATGCCTGTACTGTGCTACAATAGCATTGAAATTTCCTACCTCATATTTATTGTTTATCAATGACTATATTATCTCAAACTGAAGTGCATCATTTGTTTTTCATCTGTTGAAAATGGGAACTATAAAGAAGAGCCATAGTCAAAGCATATGTAATTCTTTGGCTTTGACATTCCTCCTAGACAAGTCAACTTAACTGCTGTGTGCATCTGGCCTCAAGAGGTCTGTATACTACTATCATTATCCTCCCCGCATGTATCCTGACATGTTTCTATCACAATGATTGTACATTTAAAGGAGTTTCTCAGAGAAATTCAGGTAACTCTGTGCCATTGACAATTCTCCAATATTGAATAAACAATGTGCTTGAAACAACATGAGATCTGGCTTTAAATGAACACCTAACCAATGTATATTTGGAGTAGACGTCCTAGTACTGTGCTGACAGTCTATGTAACAGGCTTATGTTTTGCAAGGCTACTAAAATTACAGCATCTTCAAGTTTGGGTATCATTTGGAGTGTGTTTATGGAAATTGTCACTATGTGTATCCATATAGAAATTTGAATGGATAGACATAATTTTAAAAATTCATTTTAAGAAAAATGTTTGCTCGAAAATGAAAGCTCTGAGAAGTAACAGCACAATCACTGTATGAATTTCACACCCCTATTATTTCAATGAAATCATTGATCCAGATGAACAGCTTATTACTTCATTCCTTTTGGTGGTTGACCTCACATAACTTTATGAATAAAACATTATGGCAGGAAAACAGATGTGAGAATAGTTAACAAGGTGTGGAGCTGGATGAACACAGCAGGCCAAGCAGCATCATAGGAGCAGGAAAGCTTGACGTTTCGGGCCTAGACCCTTCATCAGAAATGGGGGAGGGGAAGAGGGTTCTGAAATAAATAGGGAGAGAGGGGGAGGCGGATAGAAGATGGATAGAGGAGAGGATAGGTGGAGAGGAGGCAGATAAGTCAAAGAGGTGGAGCCCCACCCCCATCTCCTATCTACTAACCTCATCCCGCCCCCTTGACCTGTCCGTCCTCCCTGGACTGACCTATCTCCTCCCTACCTACCCACCTACACTCACCTTTACTGGCTCCATCCCCGCCTCTTTGACTTGTCTGCCTCCTCTCCACCTATCTCCTCTATCCATCTTCTATCCGCCTCCCCCTCTCTCCCTATTTATTTCAGAACGCTCTTCCCCTCCCCCATTTCTGATGAAGGGTCTAGGCCCGAAACGTCAAGCTTTCCTGCTCCTATGATGCTGCTTGGCCTGCTGTGTTCATCCAGCTCCACACCTCGTTATCTCGGATTCTCCAGCATCTGCAGTACCTATTATCTGTGAGAATAGTTAAGTGCATTGCTGTTTGATTGCACATCTAGGTATTGTGATTGTACTGCCTTGTAAATAGTGAGACCTCACATGAGTTACAACTAGCCTGTTCTACTTAAAGCTAGCCAGCACTTCTGTATGCATAAAGCATTGTCACAAATTGTCTAAAGCAGGCTGAGATAACAGACTAATGAGAAAGTCAGTGGAAGAGCAGTAGCAGACATAGAAGCAGATATTGCATAATGCTCAGTAAATTTTTATTCCAGTCAAAAAGGATTCAATGAGAAGGATGAACCAAATGAGCTTAATAAAGGTGATCAAGGAGAGTATCCAATCAAAAACCAAGGCATACAAAGTGGAGAAAAGTAGTAGTATGCTAGAAGATAGGAAATTTTTTTAGGAATCAGCAACAGATGACTCAAAAGCTAATAAAGAGGGAGAAAATTGATTATGAAAGCAACTTGGCAAGGAATATAGAAGAAATACCTAGAGCTTTTCCACATATGTATAAAGAATGAGTCATAGAATCACAGTCATAGAGGTCTACAGCGCAGAAAAATGCCTGTTAGCCCATCAAGACTCTGCTGGTCAAAAACGACTTAACTATTCTAATCCCATTTTCCAGCCTTGTATGCCTTGGCATTGCAAGTATACATCTAGAGGTTTGTGCCTCTACCACTCTTGCAGGTAGTGAGTAACTAAAATAAGTGTGGGACTCCTGGAGGATGCAACTGGGGAATTGATAATGGGGAACAGGGAAATGGCAAATAATATAAAGCAATATTTTGTATCAATCTTCAAGGTGGAGAACGCTATAAACATCCCAAAGATAACAGATAAGTAAAGTACTCACTATAGGAAAGATCTCTATCGTGAGAGATAAGATATTTGACAAACTTAATGGGACTAAAGGTAAACAAGTACAGGACCTGATGCCTGCATCCAAGAGTTTTAAAGGAAGTAGAGGTATTGGTTGAAATACTCCCAAACACATTGGATCCTAGGAGGGTTTTGATGGGCTGGAAAACTGCTATTGTGATGCCCCTGTTCAAGAGAGAGGGAGGCGGAAGTCAAGAAGCTATAGGCTAATGACATCTGTCATTAGGAAAGTATTACAGTCCATTATTAAGGAAGAAACAATAGGGCATTTAGAAATACTTAATGCTATCACATAGAGTCGACATGGTTTCGTGAAAGGAAAGCCATGGATGACAACTTTGTTAAGGTTCTCTGAGGATACAATAAGTAGAGTTGCTAAATAGGTACTGGTTGATGTAGCATACTAGAACTTTCAGTAGGTATTTGATAAGGTACCACATAAAGGAGTGCATGGTATTAGGACTAATGCATTCGTATGGATTGAGCACTGGCCAACACAGAAAAGACATAGTTGGATTCAGGTTGGAAAGATGTAACTAATGGATTGCCTCAAGGATCAGTCCTAGAGCCACAATTATTAATATATTTATCATATCTATGTTAATTACTGGGAGAAGAGGGCAGAGTATAATGTATCCAAACTTGCTGATGATACAAAAACAGGTGGAAAGGCATGTTGTGATCAGGACATAAGTAATCTGCAAAGGAAAATAGATGGTTGAGGCGTAGACTTGTTAGATGGAATTTCATATAGGTGTGAGGTAATCCATTTTGCCAGAAGAATTGAAGGCAAACTATTATTTAAATGGAGAGAGACTCTAAATAACTCCAGCTCAGGCAGATCTAGGTGTTCTTGGTGCATTAGACACAAAGAGTTGGTATTCAGGTGCAGCAAGTAATAAAGAAGCAGTTTGAATCTTGGCCTTTATTGTAAATGTTTTGGAGTTTAAAAACAGAGAAGTGTTGTTACATTTGTAAGGGTATTAGTGAGGCCACACGTGGAGTACTGGGGACAGTTTTGGTCCTCATACTTAAAAAATAACTAACATTGAAGAGAGTTCAAAAGGGACTTTTTAGACTGATTCTTGGGATGAAGCGGTTGCTTTATCCAGAACAGCTAAACAGAATAGGCCTTTATTCATGAGACCTTAGAAGAATAAGGGATGATCGTAATCAAAGATACAAATTTCTGAGAGAGCTTGACAGGGTAGATATTAAAAGATGAATTCATTATTGGGGGAATCTTGAACTAGGGGACATAGTTACAGAATAAGGGTACACTCCTTTAAAAGTGAGACACAAAGGAATTTCTTCTCTCAGAGGGTAGTGAAAGTTTGCAATTCT
This sequence comes from Ginglymostoma cirratum, assembly GCA_024137785.1. NCBI lineage: Eukaryota > Metazoa > Chordata > Chondrichthyes > Orectolobiformes > Ginglymostomatidae > Ginglymostoma > Ginglymostoma cirratum. The sequence goes on from JAHRHZ010000013.1 coordinate 2,681,543, forward strand.
CAGGGTGTTGATGGCTTTGCTGAGCTAGCACAAAAGTGGGATTGAATCTTGTGGCAAGATCAACCATGATCTTGTTGAATGTAAGAGGTAGGCCTACCTCTACTTCTATTTTTAATGTTCTTGATATGGAGGGAAAGTTTGACTGGAGATGGAAACCATTGGAAGACTGGGTTTGACGTGGGATTTACACAAGACTAGTGAAATAGGGCAGAGAGCATTCTCCAAGATTTTCTTTCACTACACTTGGCTGAGAAGGTCTGGGCAGATGTCACACATCCATAAGGGGCCAGAGGCCCTCTGGACAAACTCTTTGAAGGCTGCAGGAACAAAAAGCTATGGAATTCAATATAAAAGAGGTCTAGCCCTAGGAACATGGACGCAATATCACAACAAGTTCACACAAGTAGGAAATTTCATCAGTAAACTTTAAAATCCCATTGCATTTACCACCACCCTCAGACAGCGTTCAATGTACCACATCCCCATCTTTGCCCACCAACAATAATAAAGCACAACTCAGACTCAATATTTAAGTGTTACTTCAACCTCACACATGTAGCTCTTCTGTCAGCCTCAAACCCACATCTCACAACTTGCACACGTTGTCAGCTATTCAATCAAGAAAGTAACACCACACAGATACCTGCACCATATTCAGTGACACTCTATCCACCTACTTGCATGACAGGGTTGGGTATAATTGGAGGTAGCAGCACTTAAACAGCATGCACTAGACTGGCTGTGTGCCCTCAACCTATTGAAGGGGATGGTGCCAGGCATCATTGGAGTGGCCACGACTATGGCCATTAGTGGGCCTGAAACCGTGGAAGATGTGGTATGTTTGTACTACAAGACGGCTCCTATCTTCATGGATTCCTCACTGAACACTTTAGTCCATCTATCCAAGCCAAAAAGAGGTCCTTTTCGTCTCTGATAAGTAAAAGAAACTCTCTTATAAGACCCGGTTGACCTAAGGTCAAGTTATTCAATGAGGTCAGCACCACAAGGAGGCCTACAATTGTAAAATGTATGAAGAATTTACAGTGCTCCTCAAAGATAAGTGCCATTACCTTGTCACTGCAATCTCACACTCATGGAACCATCACTCAATTTCCAACACCAACACGGCTGAGGATGAAACTTCTGAAATCCCAGTTGATGCACTGGTGAGGCATTCACTCGCACCCTCCCTAGACACTGTCACCCCAATAGGTATATTAACTCAGGGACACAAGCCAGTTATCATCACTGATCAGTATCTGCAGTTAGTGTGGGAAGAATCACTCGAGATATCTGGCTCTCCGAGGACTGTTAAAGATCAGGCATGAGCTCAGCTCGAGGCAGGTGATTTGACTCTGTACCTGGCCACAACTGACTTGCATAATTTGCAGAGACAAGCAGGGGAACATGAGGCCAGAATGCCGGAGGTCCTCACTAGTCTAAAATGAAGGATGGGGGTGGGTTACTTATCTTCTGTTTACTGTAGTGCTTCTTCAGCATGTGATTACTTGGCTACTTCCATAGAAAGGATGGTGGCTACTTTGGAGAACTAGGTTCAGCAGACAACTCAGTGGCTGTGACATAGGCACATGGACATGCATTCTATCACATTAGCCATAGGTGCTCAACATTAATCACAAGGTGAGAGGAATTAAGGTGCTTCAACACTCTCAAGGAGACAGGGTTGGCACCAGCAGGCACTCACAGAGCAGAAAATTGACAGAAGAAAACTCCATGAACTTCATGTCAGAATGCTTCAGAGATGCCTTGCCCCTCTAACTTTACTCTGCCAGTGAGTCAATTGCTAAGGTTAGGCCAGGTCAAGGCGGATGCAAATGCATCTGTGCAAGAGACTCTCATCATTAGATGGGGCACCAGATCTTGAGCCCACAGTGTGCATGCCAAAGTCTTCATGTCGCAGGACGTTCCAGGTAGCAGCCTTCCTACACCCCAGCAAAGGATTTGGGGTCCTGGCTAAACGAGTGTGGTAGGCAAAGAAAGAAGAAATCCTCATAAAACAGTCCCTCCATTCCTGGTATCAGCCTAGCGAACATTCTTTAGACAGCCTTCGGTGTAAATGTATTTCATAATTTTAGCAAGGCCTCCCTACTTTTATTCTCTATTCCCTTTGAAATAAAAATCAACATTCCATTTGCACACTAACGCTTGCCCACATCATATTCTATCTGCCAAGTTTCGCCCACACTTAACCTATCTATATCCCTCCATCGACTCCCTGTGTCATCTTCACTAATTGCCTTCTGATTTATTTGTGTATTATCCACAAGCCTGGCGATAGTACCTTCATTTCCATCATCCACATCATTAATATATATTGTAAATAACTGTGGCCACGGCACTGATCCCTGTGGTATTCCATTAATTACAAGTTGCCATCCTGAATATAGCCCCTTTATCCCAACTCGCTGTCTTCTATTCATTAGCCAATCCTCTATCCATGCTAATGTAACATTACATTACTATCCAACACCACGAGCTCCTATTAAGTAGTCTTACATGTGATACCTTACCGAACATCTTTTGAAAATCCAAGTGTGTTAGATCCAGTGGTTTCCCTTTATCTAAACTGCTTGTTACCTTCTTAAAGAACTGTGACAGATTTGTCAGGCATGATTTTCCCTTCATGAAACTATGTTGACTCTGCATGATTGGATTATATGTTCCAAAATGCTCTGCTATTATATCCTTTATAATAGATTAATATTTTCCAGTGACAAGTTTACTGTTTCATTTTATTTTATTTTACCTGTTTTATTAGTTTCCCTCCCTTTTGAATAAAGGTGTTATGTTGGCATTTTTCCAAACTTCTGAGACTTTTCCAGAATCTAAGGATTCTGAGGAAGATTACAATAGAGGACTCACCATCTCTATTGCTATTTTCTTTAAAATCCTAGGACATGTCCCATCAGATCCAGAGGACTTATCAGTCTTTGGCCCATTAGTTTCAAACTAATAGAACGCAGCATGTTGGAATAAAGGGACCATTTTCAGGAAGGCAATTTATACTTTGTGGAGTGCCACAGGGATCAGAGCTGGCCCACAATTATTCACAATGCATATTAATGATTTGCATGATGGAACTGAATGTACTAAAATCAAGTTTGCCGATGATACACAAATAAGGGGGAAGCCCATCAACTTTTTCTCCTTTAGCCCCTTGAGGATTAGTACTTTTGGAATGCTATTGGTATCCTCTACCATGAAGATTGATACAATTTACTAGTTCTCCGTTATTATTTCCCTGGTTTCTTCCTCTAAGGGGCTTACGTTCAGTATTGCCTTTCTCTTCTTTTTTACGTATTTAAAGAAGTTACTGTGGTCTGTTTTTATCTTACATGTTAGCTAGCCCCAATAGTTTATTTTCTCCCTCTTTTTATTTCATGGTCATCTTTTGACAGCTTTTAAAACTACTCCAATCCTCTGATTTACTGCAAATCTTTGCCACATTGTATGCATTTTTCATTCAAATTGATGCTATCTTTAACTTCCCTGGTTAACCATTGTTGCTTTATCCTTTTTTTAATTCATTCACAGGACAAGGGCATAGCTGGCTAGGCCAGCATTTATTGCCCATCCCAGAGGGCAGTTAAGAGTCAACTATATTGCTGATGAATCTGGAGTCACATGTAGGCCAGACCAAAGGCAGTTCCTTTCCCCAAAGGACATTTGTGAACCAAGTAGGTTTTTCCTGATAATTGGCAATGGATTCGTGGTCATCATTAGACTTCTAATCCCAGATTTTTACTGAATACATGCTTCAACAAGTGCCATGTTGGTTCCTTGGGAAATCAACTCTAAATAACTCTGGAAACCACCAAGTACTTCTACAGCTGTAGCAAGTGCCAGTGAAAAATCAATCAGCAACTCATTTGTAAATAGTTGATAATTCCCTTAAATAGTACCGGTTGTGTTGTGTCCCTGATTAGAATTGTTCCTGATGGTGACCATGTATTCAGCTGTGCAGGGTCAAGAGAGTTTGTTAATTCAAGTGATGAGCCCGGAAAGGAAGTGCTGGAGCCAAATCAGCATTACACACATATGGATCTTATGATCTACCTACTTTACATACTTCCGGTGGATGCTCCCTGCATATTTGCACTCTATGATGCCTGACATAACCAAGAACAAAAAAATGTATACACTTTGGATACAAAATGGCACCTGCAGAGCTAAAGAAATGTGTTTGACATATCTGAATTTTACATAGTATAAGTGGTTATGATTGAGAATCCTACAAATAGCATTTGAAATATAAGTTGATCAAAGATGGACTGGAAACACTAAATTGAAAAACAGACCATCAGTCAGCTCTCAAAAATCAAACATTTGATGTTAAAGTAATTTCTTAATTGATTTTAGTCAATACAAAACTGTTTCCCAATACGTATCCCAGCTATCTGTGATTCAAGAAATAACTAGAACAATCAAATGAAAAGGGTAGAATAAATTACATACACCACATGTACAGTATTTACAACAAAAGCACAGACTGAAAATTTCCCTTTTCTAAGGTTTTGGAGTAGATCTGTAGCTTGGATTGTGGGTGTTGAGGTTGGTTGGCTCGCTGAGCTGGTTTGTTGTTCTGCAGACGTTTCCTTACCGTGCTTGGTAAGATCCTCAGTGCAGGCTCTGATGAAACGTTGGTGTGTTTTCCCGCCTGGTTTTTAAACTCTGGGCCGAGAGGAGGAGGAATACCTCTTCCAAGTGTTCAAGGATAATGGATATCCAAAGAACTGGGTCAGGAGATGCCTACGGGAACAGCACCAGAAAGATTCTATGCGCCCCGACACACTCATCACACTACCCTACATCAGGAACACGTCAGAACTCATCACAAAACTTCTATGACCGCTGGGCATCAGAGTGGGACACAAACCCACATCAACCCTACGACAAATGCTCACCCGAACTAAAGACCCACTCCCCGCCATGGACAGGACCAATGTCATCTACAAAATCCCCTGCAGAGACTGTGAGAAACACTACATCGGACAAACAGGAAGGAAACTAACAACAAGAGTACATGAACACCAACTGGCTACAAAAAGACACGACCAATACTCACTCATCTCAATCCACATGGACAGGGAGAACCACGACTTCGACTGGGACAACACCAAGATCCTGGGACAGGGTAGGCAGAGACAAGCACGAGAATTCCTGGAAGCATGGCACTCCATGAAGCATGCTATTAATAAACACATTGAACTCAACCCCGTATACATTTCACTATGGAGGAAACCCGGAAGTGAGGCAATCCATTGCAACGGATCCCAGAGTTTAAAAACCAGGCGGGAAAACACACCGATGCTTCACCAGAAGCTCCACTGAGGACGTTACCAAGCATGGTAACGAAACATCTGCGGAACAACAAACCAGCTCGGCAAGCCAACCAACCTCAATCTCCCTTTTCTACAATGATGAAATGGCCTCATTGCAATACTAGGACATCCATTATTAACCATCGACTTCGTACTGTTTGTGAGTAACATCCGTGCTATGGTTCAGATTCCAAAGTTGAGTTGATAATCAACAGCTTTTGTAATCTCACATTATTATGCTTGAATATAACAAATATTGTGGTGTTATGTTTACATACCTTAAGGTATTGTGGTGTTGTGATTACAGGACTAATAATTCAGAAAAAATTAATTTAAATCTAACCGTGGCAGTTTAAAAGAAAACATCTGTAAATAAATTATACTAATAGTACTAGTGACCACAAGACAGTCAGACTGATTTAGTTTGATAATCGCTGTGAAAATCAATTGACTCATTTGCGTTGTTTAACAACTACCTCCACTATCCCTGATCGCCCAGACCCTCACTCCGGCCATCCACTTGTTCCTCACATAAGTATAGAGCACCTTGGGGTTTCCCTTAATCCTACCCGCCAAGGCTTTATCATGCTCCCTTCTAGCACTCCTGAGTCCATTCTTCAGTTCCTTCCTGGCTACCTTATAACCCTCTACAGCCCTGTCTGATCCTTGCTTCCTCAACCTTAAGTAAGCTTCCTTCTTCCTCTTGACTAGATGTTCCACATGTCTTGTCATCCAAGGTTCCTTCACCTTACCATCCTAATAGCATTGTAATTCCCCTCCCCCAAGTAAATACTTTCTCATACGTCTACTCCTATCCCTGTCCATGACAATAGTAAAGGTCAGGGAGTTGTGATCACTATCACCAAAATCCTCTCCCACCGAGAGATCTGACACCTGGCCTGGTTCGTTGCCGAGCACAAAATCCAATAGGGCCGCCCCTCTAGTCAGCCTATCAACATGCTGAGTTAGAAATCCTTCCTGGACACACCTGACAAAATCTGCTCCATCCAAATCATTTGCACTAAGGAGGTTCCAGTTGTTATTGGGCAAGTTGAAGTCACCCATGACAACAACCCTATTACTTCTGCACCTTTCCAAAATCTGCCTCCCAATCTGTTCTTCAGTATCTCTGTTGCTACTGGGGGGTCTATAGAAAACTCCCAATAAAGTGACTGCTCCTTTCCTGTTTCTGACTTCCACCCATACTGACTCAGTGGAGAAACCCTCCTCCATGACCTCCCTTTCTGCAGCTGTGACACCATTCTTGATTAGCAATGCCACTCCCACACCTCTTTTACATCCCTCCCTATTGAAACATCTAAACCCCAGAACATCCAACAACCATTCCTGCCACTGTGATATTCAAGTCTCCATAGATGCTACAACATCGTACCTTCCATACTTATGTGAGGAACAAGAGGACAGCCAGAGTGAGGGTAGGGCCTTTCAGGGATAGTGGAGGGAACTTGTGCGCGGAGTGGGAGGAGGTAGGGGAGGTACTTAATGAATACATTGCTTCAGTATTCATCAGTGAGAGGGACCTTGACATTTGTGAGGACAGCGTGAAACAGGCTGATATGCTGAAACTGGTTGATGTTAGGAAGGAGGGTGTGCTAGAAATTTTGAAAAACGTGTGGATAGATAAATCCTCTGGGCTGGACAGGTATACTTAACGTTGCTACGGGAAGCGCGGGAAGAGATTGCTGTACCTTTGGCAATGATCTTTGCATCCTCACTGTCCACTGCAGAAGTACCAGATGATTGCAGGATGGCAAATGTTATCCCCTTGTTCAAGAAAGGGAATAGAGATAATCCTGGGAATTACAGACCAGTCAGTCTTACTTCAGTGGTGGGCAAATTATCGGAGAGGATTCTGAGAGATATTATTTACGATTATGTGGAAAAGCATAGTTTGATTAGAAATAGTCAGCATGGCTTTGTGAGGGGCAGGTCGTGCCTCACAAGCCTTATTGAATTATTTGAGGATGTGACAAAATACATTGATGAAGGCAGAGTAGTGGATGTGGTGTATATAGATTTTAGCAAGGCGTTTGATAGGGTTCCCCATGGTAGGCTCATTGAGAAAGTAAGGAGGCATGGGATTCAGGGAAATGTGGCTGTCTGGATACAGAATTGGCTGTCCAATAGAAGACAGGGTGGTAGTAAATGGAAAGTATTCAGCCTGGTGTTTGGTGACCAGTGGTGTTCCGCAGGGATCTGTTCTGGGAACTCTGCTCTTTGTAACCTTTATAAGTGTCTTGGATGAGGATTCGAAGGGTGGGTTAGTAAGTTTGCTGATGACACGAAGATTGGTGGGGTTGTGGATAGCGTGGAGGGCTGGTGTAGTTTGCAATGGGACATTGACAAGATGCTGAGCTGGGCAAAGAAGTGGCAGATGGAATTCAACTCGGAAAAGTGTGAAATGATTCATTTTGGAAGGTCAAATTTGAATGCAGAATACAGGGTTAATAGCAGGATTCTTGGCAGTATGGAGGAACAGAGGGTTCTGGGGGTCCACATCCATAGATCCCTCAGATTTGTCACCCAAGTTGATAGGGTTGTTAAGAAGGTGATGGTGTGTTGCCTTTCATTGGCAGGGGAATTGAGTTTAAGAGCTGCGAGGTTCTGCTGCAGCTCTATAAAACACTGGTTAGACCACACTTGGAATATTGTGTTCAGTTCTGGTCACCTCATTGTAGGAAGGATATGGAAGCTTTAGAGAGGGTGCAGAGGAGATTTACCAGCATGCTGCCTGGGCTGGAGGGCAGGTCTTATGAGGAAAGGTTAACGGAGCTAGGGCTTTTCTCATTGGAGCGAAGAAGGATGAGAGGTGACTTGATAGAGCTGTACAAGATGGTGAGAGGCATTGATTGAATGGATAGCCAGAAACATTTTCCCAGGGTGGAAATGACTATCACGAGGGGGCATAACTTTAAGGTGATTGGAGGTAGGGGAGATGTCAGAGGTAGGTTCTTTACACAGAGAGTGGTGGGTGCATGGAATGCACTGCCAGCAGTAGTAGTAGATTCAGATAAATTAGGGACATTTAAGCGACTCTTGGATAGGCACATGGATGATAGTAAAATGAAGGGAATGCAGGTTAGTTTTGATCTTAGAGTAGGATGATAGGTTGGCACAACATTCAGGGCTGAAGGCCCTGTACTGTTCTATGTTCTAAAGGAAATTCTCTGTTATTACCCAACCTCACCAATATTTAACTTCAGTTTAACACCAAAATGGCTGAACCTTAACCACCCTTTGATATGACGTAGGAAGCCATAAAGTTGTACCAGCAAAGTCGCTGAGCAACTAACATAGGTAATATGTCAGCATTGCCCACATTCTGAGGTTATTTTTGAAAAATACACATCTTTTGACTCACCAGAAGGAAACAGGGACTGACAATTTTCCAGCACAATCTCCAGTATAAGCCAGGTCTTTTGCCTATCATTTTCTCAATATCATCGCTGAAACGATCAATTCCTAGAAAAGAAATACAATCAATCTATGATGGAAAGATTTGTTTAATTAGAAGATTTTCAGGTATGTCACCAAATGTTTCTTATTTGAAATGAAGAGAACAACGTTTTGAATTTATATTCCTGACTTAAATAAGGAAAATAACAGAGACATGAAGAAAGAGGTGAGTGAAGTGGGCTGGAAAAATAGACTGAGGGAAAGGTCAGTGGATGAACAATGCAAGATATTTAAACATATATTTCATACCGCTCTGGAAAAAAATACTACTGTCAAAAAGAAGGATTTAATGAAAAGCATGATCCCCACCATGGCTAAGAAAGGTGGTCAGGGAGAGTATCCAATCACTTAACAAGGTACAATAAAGCAGTGAAAACTAATGGTAGGTCAGAGGATTTGGATTCTTTTTAAGCACTAGCAGAGGACAAAAGCTAATAGAGAGGGACAAAATTGATAATGAAAGTAAACTAGCAAGCAATAAAAAATAAATAGCTGCAGCTTGTATATGCATAGAAAAAGAAACAGAGAGCATATCTTATTGGGGTCTAAGCAATGTGGCAAGACATGTGGCAGAATCGGTTCCCTGTGGGATCAACATCAGGGGCATGTTACGCCATCTTTTATGCTTTTCATGGCAAGTTTCTCGCTTGGCAGTGATGAGTTGGCCATCAAGGGGATTATGGTTTGTTAATCACCTTGTCAATGCTGCAATTTACCTCATTAATACTCAGCTTCCCATCTTACCAAACTCATCAAATAAGCTAGACATCAAGAAAACACGACATGCAAACCTGAGTGCATACTGGTTGGATTTAGTCTGCTGCTTGCTTTGAATGACCTCCTTGTTACTTTCAATAAAACAGCAGCCCAGGGAATGATCCATGGCAATCAGCTGCACACACCCCTTATTCACTGATATTGATATCTGGCATTTGACAAACTCTCATGACCATTGGCACCTTTCCAATACAATGGCATTGTTCTCTAGTACTACAGTCAAACGTTGTAAGGACACCAGCAATTAGCACTGAAAGGCTGTAGCAGAGACACTTGTGCATAGGCATCCAGCTCAAGGATTGGACCAGACTGCATCTTCAGAGCTGCTGCCTGACCTCTTAGTGCCAATCTGTCAGTGTTTGCATCATCCCTGCCTTGCCATGTCATGCCAACTAGGGCAATCACACAACCATGCAGCTTGCTTTGCTGGTCAGCAGTTCTTTGTCTAAGGGATGTACACATGGTGAACAGCAGCATACTACATCGGGCTAACACCTGCACCATGCACCAGAAGTCTAAGTGGCAAATACTCTGCATGTGCTTCAACTAAATGTCTCAAAGTCTTAAGAGAGTGACACACTGATGTCCATGGAGGAACCCGTCAGTCAGAGGGTCTTGGCACAGTAAGTTAAGGACAACTTCCCAAAGCAGTCCAGGGGATTATCCACAGGCAGTCATTCATTCAAAGTGATCTTGGTCAGGGGTCTGTACCTCTGCTCTCCAGGGATTGGATCACGGTCAGTCCTGTGGCTCTGTAGCAGACAGTACGGCGTTTGGGGTGGGCTGCACATGTAAGCCTCATATAGCCTGGGAGATGTACAGCCAGCAGTCAGCGATCTGGGCAATTCTCAACTGGCTTTATCTATTTGAGTCATTCAAAGGGGTGAACCACAGTTAGTCTTTAGCTCTATCCCTAGAAACTAGGGGAAAGTGTTTAGTTGGGAGTGTCAAGGGCAGCTATTGCTGTGGGAATGAGATTCAGCAAGTTAGTCTTTGGGACTGGGTGCAGAACCTTGGAGGAAGGGTGGCGGGGGAGGGGGGGGCAATGATTTTGAAAAGGAGGCAATGGTATCTGCAAGGAGGGATATAGTAAAGCATAGGGAGAAGAAAGTCATGTGGTACTGAGGTTCATTGTTGGTCAGGAGCACACTGGCTTCAAGGGGTTAAAGAACACACCTGGAACGGTTACTTTGTATGCCTGGAGCTGCGTGGGAAAGGTAGGCAGTACAGGCAGACGTAGATGGCTTGGATGGGGCCTTGTGATTTGCACCTTCACAAGGTGATTCACAAAGGTGATTTATGGGAAGGGCCGTCAGGAGGGGAATTTGGATGCTCAGGGGAACATCAACACGGTCAAGGAGCATTCACTATCATCTTACATTGTGCTAGAAACTGAAAGTACATAGTGGGGAAAAATGGCTGTGAGAACATTCTGATTGGGTGAGGTAGGTGACTCAATCTGTGAGGGAGGGAATTCACTGGTATTGGGGCTTTTAAAGGGAAAGAACATTGCACACAGACCCACACACTGTACAGAAGACAGAGCTGCAGTGTCCCTAGCTCTGGCCGTGCTAATGTATTGCCCCCCGTTCTGTGTGGCAGACCTCCCTGCCAGAGACATTGTTTAGAAATACACTGACAGCTACACTTTTGGATACAGAGGCTGCAAAATGAAAGGAATGTTGTACGAGGAGAACCAAAGGTTTCAGCATGACCCAATGCCATGTATACATTTTGATTCTCTTGCTTCCAGGTGATGCAGCATGTTCCCAGCACTAACCTCCATGGAACTACATCTGTGGCCATGAAGTAATGCATGATGTTGCAACAATGCCATTAGAGAGACTAATAACCAAATCTGAGGTCAAATCAGTGACATTTATATCTAAGTACAAAATTGGGTATCAATGCATTATTTCCTATGCCAAAAAAATCTCTCAATAAGTCTTCTCATTCCTTTTCCTCCCACTACTTCTCAGCGTACCCCTGGTTCGAAAACTGGGCGGGAGGGAGCCTGGTCAGCAGTACAGCTTGTTGGCCCTGGAGTTTTAGTTGGATGACCCCGGGTATATTTGTGTCTGGATGGTCCAAATATGCCAACGGTCTTCTTCAGAAATTGACTGACCCTCCTTGGCTTCAACTTCCAAGGATCAGAGGGGTAAAGGAGGCCAGAGGTGGAGGACTCCACTTCTTGAGAGTCCTAATTGGTGACTTCTGAGGGAGGTGCTGTGTTGCTTCCTTCTCTGGCTGCATGCCTCCTTGCATCAGCCAATGTCTTTGTGAGAAAGGGGCAGCTGCAGTGTGTGTCAGGTTCCCCGACCACTCTCGTCATGCCTTTGGTCCCCAAGGCCCAATGGCAGTGGCGACTGGTGCAAGTGTGTGTGTCTCTCTAGCATTCTGAGGGTGCTGGGCCTGGTACTTAATGGCAGCTGTCAACCTGTCCATGGAGACAGATTCGCTACACTGCTGTAGCTTCTGGGCAACTGGTTTCTACATATCCATCTTTCGTTCTTGTTCCTCCTTGCACATGTGGGCGAAGTCCCTGATTATGGACACTACAGGGTCTTCTGCTGCCTTGTGCTGATCAGGTGCCTGGCTACCAAGCAGTCCTCTGAGTGCCAATGGCTACTACAGTAAGGTGCTCACCAGATTGAGCTCTTACACTCTCAAAGCCTAATGTTCCCACCAAGGTGTCAGTATCTAGGGGGTGCAGGAGGAAGACTTGCTGATGCTTCCTCTGAGGTCTGTGAACTCTGGCCCTTAGAGATCAAGAAGTTGCCTTCTGAAGGAACTGGACATTTCCCTGCAGTGGTGATGGAGATGTGTGATCTGGAAAATATGAGAGAGTTGCCACAGCAAGTGGTTAGAAGTGGTGTGCAACGAATAAGACCTAGTGTTGCTAGTGTATGAGTTGCAGTGGAATGAAGCTCAGTTGGCTGGATGGCTGGTTTGTAATATAGAGTGATGCCAGGAGCAAAGGTTCAATTCCTGTAACAGCTGGGGTTAACCTATTAACGGCATTGCCGGATGCTCCTCTGCACCTTGGACCCATGGCATGGACCCTTGTGACAAGCTCAGACCAGACTTCCAGCTTCCTCTGCTAGTCTTCCAGAAGGAGGATGGCCACCTTTGTGCCAGCCCCTTGATCAGTTTCTCTCAGATCCTAACAAAGAATGATGGTGCCATTTTCCCCCTTTCTGACAACTGCACAATCTGTTCTTGAGCGAGCATAGCAGCTTTAGAACGCCATTGCTTGTTTGGGCGCACAGCGGCCTTTTGAAGATGGTACAGGTTTGTGGGATGCCGGTCTTTTGGTGCTATCCACTGTGTGGTGAGTTGCTACAGGAAAGGCATCTGATAAGGAAGGGCTAGTAGGGGCATCCGTTTGGGAAGTCCCTAAAATAGTTTCACAATCTGTCCAAATTTTTTCACAAAAACTACAAATCAAGAGTAATTTTGCCGAGTTTGAAGGGTTTTATGCAGAGCTTTGTATGTGACTTGCTCTTCCATTATCTTGACCGTCATTTGATCTTTAACCCACCATTGTATTGTCAAACTCTTATTTAATGAAGAATGACAGATAGCTATAATAAAAATCATAACTGCCTAACACTTGTAACATTTAAATTACCAAAAAATTATATTCAGTCACAAAACTTTCAGCTGTGCATGTTAACAAAAATCCTGATTGTTTAAGTCAATATTAACTTACCATAAAACCAGGAGATTCCAATGGTTTCTATAAGTACTCCAAACAGTATGGATGTCTCTGCTGAGAACTTGTCAAGTAAAGTAAACACATAGATGCCACCCTAGGAACAAAAAAACATTCCAAGAGTGGTGATTGCAAAACATTTAATGGAATGAGCAATATTGCTAAGACAAAAAAATTCCAACATCGAGCCAAGAATGAAACCGATTACTGTCATCATATAAAGTTTATGGCTATAATAAATCTGCCCTTTTCTTCTAATATTTTCAGAGTCAACTTTTCCTAAGCAATAGGCTGTTTGTTTTCTATCAAAAGACTCTAACAAACTCTTATTTAGAAAATGACTCTTCTTAAATTGACCTACATTAGTTACGCAGAAGAGAGACACCAGAAAGGTAATTGTAATGATGAACAGTGTAAAGATCTCTCTGTGGTTACGCAGGAGTTTGAATTCATCAATTAGTCCTGTAATTACTGATTCCATGCCACCCATCTGTGGGAACAAGAAGAGCAAATGTTAGGAAGCATACAACATAATATACAGCATTTTCCATTCACCCGAGTGACTGTTATATCTATTTTGATGCAGTTGAACATTCACTTATGGCCACCATTGGATTCCTTTCCAAATGTGTAAACTTATCAGATACACAGATGAGGCCCATTACAGGACAAAATTATATTAATGGTACTATTCAATAGAGATTAACATGTTAAACTCCCATTAGTTTCATAGGGAAAAATCAACTACCAGGCCATGATGGAAGTTTGAAAATCAGCTTCAGATCAGAATTTATAACCTGAAGCTAAGTCATAAGCTACGCAATACATCAGGGAGGGAGAAAATTATTTGGATTTTTCTGGAGTTCAAAGGTGGGGGCTTCAGCCTTTGCAATAGTGTAACAACTCTGAGATTCTTCCATTCTGTTTGACTGCAGGATGGGTTAGCAAACTGACCGTAGTTTGTGCCATGGGAAACCGTTCAAGTGGAAGGAACAACAAGGTATGTAGTAGTATTAGGGGACAGTATAATAATGGCAAATTATACCATTCTGCACAGCATATGGGTCCAGATGTCTGTGTTGCCTGCCAGGTACTAGGGTTTGGGGCATCTGCACAGGGCTGTAGAAGAACTTGCAGTGGAAGGGGGAGTATCCAGAAGGAACCAATGATATTAGTGGGACAAAGAAGGAAGTTCTGCACAGTCAGTATGAAGAAATAGGCAGCAAATTAAGATGCAGAAACTCAATCCCTTATTAGTTGAACCATATGCAAATTAGCATAGGGCAAATCAAATTAGAAAACTGAAAGTGTGCTTCAAGGACCACTTGGGAGGATTGGGTTCTGGTTCATGGAACATAGAGTCACAGGGTTATACAACACAGAAGCAGAATCTTCAGTCCAACCAGTCCATGCCAATCATAATCCCAAACTAAACTAGTCCCATGTCCTGTGCTTGGCCCATATCCCTCCAAACGTTTCTTATTTATGTACTTATCCAAATGTCTTTTAAATGTTGTAACTATACCCATATCCACCACTTCCTCTGGACGTTCATTCCATAAACTAACCACTCCCTGTATAAAAAAAAATGCCTTTCATGTCTTTTTTAAATCTTTCTCTTCCTTAAAAAATGTACCCTAGTCTTGAAATCCCCCACTCTAGGGAAAAGACACCTGCTATTCACCTTATCTATGCCCCTTGCGATTTATAAATCTCTGTAAGTTCAACTCTCAAACTTCTACGCTCCAGAGAAAAAAATTCTAGCCTATCCAGTTTCTCCTTATAACACAAACCTTCCATTCCCTGCAACATCCTGATAAATCTTCTCTAAACCCTCTCTAGATTAATAGTGTCCTTCCAATAACAGGGTGACCAGAACTGCACATAGTACTCCAGAAGAGGTGTCACCAACATCCTGCACAACCTCATCATGATATCCCATAACTCCTATACTCAAAGGTCTGAGCAATGAAGGCAAGAGTGCTAAGTGCCTTTTTAACCACCCTGTCTACATGTGGCGCAGACTTCAAAGAATTATGTACCTGAATCTCTAGGTCTCTCTGTTCTACAATACAAGGCTCTACTTTTACCTGAATAAATCCTACCCTTGTTTGTTTTACCAAATTGCAATACTTCACATTTTCCAATTTAAACTCCATCTGCCACACCTCAGACCATTGACCTAATTGATCAAGATCTCTTTGTAATCTTAGATAACTGTCTTCACTGTCCATTATACCACATATGAGTAATGGGGAAAATTGGATCAGTATTGACAGGATGGACTCCACCTGAATCGTGCTGATACTGATTTTCTTGCTGACTGCTTAACTAGAAGCATAGGGAGTATTTTAATCTAAATAATGGGGGCAAAGAATCAAAGTTATTAATATGGGAAACAATAAGCAGATCATAACTGGGAAAGATAGAAAAATCTAAGGGTAAACTAACATAGAGGGCTACAGGTTACAGAAGTTATTTAAAGAATACATTTAAAGACTCTATGTGAATGCATGAAGGATTTACAATACAACAGATGAACTAGAAGTACAAGTCAAGAAAAATAATACGATCTGGCAGCCATTACAGAGTCATGGCCAGAATGAGAGCTTTTGCCAACGTGGTGGCCATGCTTCACCAGTGATTGTCAAAGTCATAATCACCCTCAAATTATTTGCCCCAAGCTCCTTCCTGTGCTCTTCCAGTAGCACTTGCAGGAACATGCAATCATACAAGCACATTAATGCACAAGGCAGGTGACTAATGGCTTGTTTTGCATGGTGGACTGGCAATAATGCCAACTTTACCAATGGTGCCTGTTTAGCTGCCACAATTCTTTCGTCTTGCAGCAGTCCGCCCTCCTCAATCTCACTGCACAGAATGATTGGCTATCTGGAGACAAGGGGTACCCATTTAAAAAAATGGAAATAGCATCCATGAACAACCTAATGAATGAAGCCCAGGAGTGAATGAATGTCAGAATGATAGATGCATCATTAAACAAGCCATCAACATGCAGAAGATGCAATTTTGGTGCCCAGGCAGAACTGGAAGCACCATTCAGTTTGCAGCAATGAAGGTTTCCAGAATGTGCTGCACTCTGCACAACATTTTCCAACAGTGAGGTTTAGATCAGAGGGATAAACATGACACAGAGCACAGAGCTTCTTCAGATGACTGCTAGAGCAGGAGGAGGCAGAATATGATATTTCCAAGGTTAGCAATATTGCTACCCCAAATGCATGGGATGCCCTCATTATTTTGAGGTTCCTTTGGATTTCACTAGTGCACTGATCTGACAGTCTCAAGCAATAACCACATCACCTGTCCCTCAAGTTCTCCCAACATAAAGCAATTCATGCAAACTTACAACTTTCTCTTTCTCAGCTACTCATTACTTGCTGTCAATTCTTGTCTTACCATTCATTACAAATGAAAAAGTCATGTTCCAGACGACAACCAAGAATGGGCAAGAACTGAAAACAGAAAAGTTTCAGTTTAACACCAACCACAAAATACTACAAATGCTGGAACTCTGAAAAAGAAACAAAATATGCTGGAAAATCCTGGCAAGTTGGGCAGCCTCTAAGAAAAGAAACAGACTTGTTGCTTTATGCTGATGACCTTTCAGCTGAAAGTAATACAAATGTCCGTGTCTTAAAGCCATTAGAAAGAGGAAAGGAATTGGTGGGGAGCACAAGAAGGGAGATCTGTAATAAGCTGGACGGCAGTGGAGATTAAATGTCCAAAAGAAAAGGTGCAACTGCTAAAGAGACTATGGCAAAGAGGCAAAGGTTGATTCCAAATGACATGTGAATGGTTCCATAATAACCATCTGAATGTAGCATGAAAGGACAAAGGAAGAAACAAGACCAATCCAGCAAAAACAAACAAAAAAGGAGAGACAACGTCATTGAACAGGATGGAGCCTGATCTAAATTTATGATTTAAAGTTTTTGAACTCGATGTTGAGTCCAGGAGTCTGGAGAATGTCAAGTCAAAAAATGAGGTGCTGTTACATGAGCTTGAGTTCAGCTTTACTGCAAAGCATGAAACAGACAGAAAGGTCAACATCGGAGGAATATAGAGAGTGAAAATCATGAGCAACTATAGACTCAAGTTCATGCATGTGAACCAAACTTAAGACTCTCACATGGCAGTCCCCCAGGCTACATTTAGTCTCCCAATGTAGGGAAGCTCATACTCTGAACAATAAATATGATAAAAGATAAAGTCATCATTGTCCTTCTTGCTCATCACATGACACGTTTAACCTGAGAGTCACCATGCCTCAAGTGAGGGGTGAGCTTGCAAAGATAGGACCTTCACGGTAATCACACACTAGTACAGGAATTGAACCCATGATGTTGGTGAAACTCTCACACCACAAACCAGCTAAACAGCCACCTGAACCAACTAATCCTCAATGAATGCAATACACTAAATTGAATGAAATATCAATAAGTCAGTTTCAATTGGGAAGTGTGTTTAGAAGCTTGGAATGATGAGAAGGGAGGAGGTGAAATGATAAATATTGCATCCCCTCTGCTTGCATAGTGATTACAGGGATGCTAGAGGTGATTCAGCAGTGGTCTAGGATGCTGGAGAAGGCAGTTTAATTTTTGGGTCATTGAAATAGTAACTATCTAACACTAACTATTTACAAATATTTACTCTTCTATCTCTGAGCATTTCTATTTGGTGCAATGCCGGTGGCTTTAGTAGAAGTAGAAACAATCATAGTGCATCCCTGTTCTAGCAGCTGAAGCTGCTCTTAGCTAATTGCTGTTATTTCATTATCATGAGTATTCCTGCCAAAGAATGCTCAACTGTGAGGCAAGAGACGTGTGGCATGGAGGTTGGAGGACGTGGTGGTGGGAGCGAGATAACTGGATGTGCTGTGACCAGAGCTCATCTTCCATGTGTCTTTTCACCTTCTTCCCTCTCACATCCAAGCTGCACATTCCTGCAAGCATTGAGCTGGAGAGCACTTTACTGCACGTAAGTGAGGCTCTGATAGGCTATGGCTAGGATTTCAAGAATCATGCTTAGAATCCGCAGTGTTCAAGCTATTTATGAGTGTAGAGACCCCCACTATATTTCTCTTATTTTTTCTCAATTTCTTTGGTGGAACTGTGAATTGAAGTTAGGGTTAGTTGAAACTAACTTTGAACAGCTGCATGTTTTAGGAAAGAGGAAAAAAGTACATTTATTTGCTTTTGGTGACTGGCCTGGATGATCATGCAACATAATCACTAATCTAAGGAACATTGTGGAAAATTTGACAAGATGTATTGCCATGCCCAAGGCTGCCAGCTGGTTGGATGTTGAGTTGGTCAATCAAAGGAGGACTGGTACTAACCTGCTAACTACAGAGAATGTTGATTAAAAAAAAGGAAGAAAACCAGTTCTGACTGGTTTTGGCAGGTGCCTGATGATATTGGAAGGTTTCAAACTGGCTGTTATGTTTTACTCTCTCTAGTTTTCTTTCCAGTTAAAGAATTGTTGATATTCTTTCCTCAGAACATTCAATCTGTAGGAAATAAGTAAATACTTCTGGAAGTTTACTGAACTGTTCACTTTCACCAGTGACTTCAAATTATATATACAGTTATGTGCTTGGGTACAACCGTTATCCAAGGATTGCATGACAACTTGGCATCCATTGCTTGAAACTGTTTAACTGAACTGGCAAATTACAATCTATTATTTTGTTTTTAAGTTATTTTTTAACAATGGCTATCTGTCTGTCTGTCCATGTGTGAGTGCAAGTTATGGTCAAAGAAGACTGGGTCAAAATCAAGATTAACTAGATTACCTTGTTGCTTGGCTTTGTCATTATATAGATACAATATTATGAATAAATTGTTCATTTTTATTTAAGTTATAAACTTGATGTCTAAGATCTGTTATTCTTAAATGTCTAATTTAGAACAATTAGGCAGTTTTGAGTGTCATCGGATATTTTCATGTCACTGTGTTGCAAATCTAGTAATAGTAAGATTGATTTGATTTGGCTTGCTATCCCTGATCATAACATGATGGCCTGTATGCACTCATTGATTGACCACCTGCCTGGAGCATTAAGTGACATTCAGTCCATGGATTAAGATAACATTGCAAAACTCTGTTACATCATGCCGCATCGATGCCTGAATGCAACTCCTGCAATCTACCTGCAGCTATGCAGTCAAAGATAACTGGAAAGCCTGCCAGTACATCACACGTTCTATACTACTACTCCAGGTGTATTCTCTTCATTGTTGGCTTTTGATATTCAGCAAAGCCTACGAATCCTGCGCCTCTAACATGACTGTCCATTGTTCACTGTTTCTATCACCTGCTCTTGTGCATGTGTAACCAGTGAGACACAAAGCAAAAACCAAACGGCATTCCTTACTGGTTCAAACAAACTGAGTATCTGAGTTGGTGTATGGTCTGTATGAGTCCTGAGATGGTGCAATCTGAGTGAGTGATATCCTCTGAGGAGTTGCTGTCATCCTCCCACTTCAACCTTGTGCTGGATTTTTGAAGGTCCTCTGGGAGAATAAATCCATGAATGAAAGCTGCTGCAGTAAAAATGTTTCATGTGATCATTATCCACCTGATCAACTTTGGCTCACTGCTAACATCGTCAATATCAAAGATGCATGTTGCAGGCATGTAATGATCTAATATTCTGTCACCAGGAGGGGCATCCTTATTTCTGATGGTCAAGCCTCCTTCTCCTTTCTGTCTCTCCCTCATATTCTGTACTGTCTTTCCCTGAACGGAAGCAAAGAATAGATCTATTAATGACAATGGCATGATTTAAATAGATGGATTCAGAATATTTGTTCAGTGTAAGTACAAGGAAGTGATGTGATATTCCTTAAACATGAGAATAAATGTCAGTGATAGTTGGATAGACAGATGTGAGGAAGGACATCGAGAGAAAGGAGATGAGTAAAGTAAGTTGGTGCGAGGAATGATGTGTTCAAGTAGGATCGGAAAGATGGAGTATGTGTGTCGGTGTAGATGAATGCCCTCACCTTTTCTGCCCTGTGTATGGAGTTTCAGAGAATTCATTATGCAGCAGCATACAGCAAACTGTGAGCTGTTGCTTTTATCTTCAGCGGCAGTCTAGAAAGAGCCAATGCGTAAAATTTAAGAGTCAAGGTAAACTTGACTGCCATGCACTGTGCTGTCCTTGTTCTACTTTGATATTGAAGTTTTGATTATAAGCAGTTGACAGATTTCTTCAGTGGAGCAAACACATTTCAAGGTATGATCCTATCTTAAATCAAGTCTAGAAAATTGCTCCCTAAAAAATTTACATTGATATTATTTACAGCTGAGAGCCTTTTTCATTCAGCTATTCTGCTTTCTTCTAGCAGCTTCTCTGACTCTGTGGTTTCACTTCATTCTTCCAGTTTTGCTCAATTCCAGGAGGAAGATCTACCAGATTACCCATGTCTGTGAACAACTTGTTTGAACAGAAGCTATTAAATGAACAGAAAGTACTTCAGATGATTCTCTGTAAAATATAAAAGCTTCTACCAAGTAGAAGACAACTCCAGAAAATTACTATAATACTAGCATGAAGAGAAAATCTAGCAGCTAATCTGTAAAAGAAAGATCCAATAACCAACGTATCAGACCTGAACTCTGTCACATCCATTTGTGAATGGGGTGGATAATTGAACAACTAACTGCAGTAGGAGAGTCCACAAGTATCTCCACCCTCAGTCATGAGGGGGTCCAACACATCAGTACAAAAGAGAGACGGAAGCACTTGCCTCTTTCTTTAGCCAGAAATGCTCAGAGGATGATTCATCTCAGCCTACCTCCTGAAATCCGCAGAATAATAGATGCCAGCCTTCAACCAATTTGATTAACTCCACATGATATCTAGAAAAAGTTAAAGGCACTGGATACTGTCAAGGCTATGGACCCTGACAACATCATGGCAATAGTACTGATGACAGAATTTTCAGAACGAACTGTGCTACTCAGCTGGTCCAGTGCTAGCAAGATTAGACACAGTAGATGTAGGAAGGGTGTTCCCAATAACAAGTGGGTCTAAAACCAGGGGTCACAGTCTAAGGGTATGTGATAGGCCATTTAGCACTGAGATGGGGAGAAATTTCTTCACTCAGAGTGATGAGCCTGCGGAGTTGGCTACCACAGAAAGCAGTCTAGGCCAAAACATTGTACCATTTCAAGAAGGAGTTGGATATAGCACTTAGGGCTAAAGGGATCAAAGGACATTGGGGGAAAACTGGGAACAGGCTTATTGAATTGCTTGACTACATATGATCACAGAATGAAGGGCAGAGCAGGTGTGAAGGGCCAAAAGGCCTACACCTGCTCCTATTTTTCTATATCTATCTGACAATGTGGAAAACTGTCCAGCTATAACCTGTCAACAAAGAAAAGCTGACATCTTCTGTGTTATCTGACCTATTGGTCTCTGAGCTACCACTGGCAGTTTGTAGTTGGAATAGCGTGCTGTCACCAATCCTCCTTCCTGTGTTGAGTTTAAGAATTTATCAAATTATTAATGGTAGATAATAGACTGACCATCTTCCAATGTGCCAGGTATGACTCCAATAGTGGAGAGCTTTCCCCCGGATACCCACTGATTCTAGTTTTTCTCGGGCTCCTTGACGCCACACTCGGCTGACATCAATGCTGCATTCAAGGGCTCATCTCACATCTGCAATTCAGCGCTTTTGTCCATATTTGAACTAAGGCTATTGCAGAATCTGAGGAGTCGCAAATGGTGCTGAACAATGTGCAATCATCGGTGAACATCCCCATTTCTGACCTCATGATGGAGGGAAGGTCATTGATGAAGCAGTTGAAGATGGTTGAGCCAAGGACACTACCCTGAGGAACTCCTGCAGAGATGTCCTGGAGCTGAGATGACTGACTTCCAACAACCTACGGTTAATGTTAACAAGAAGAGGCACATGTCTTAATAACAAGAGACAGCGTGATGGCAATTGATATAATTTACATTGACATGTTAGAACATAGAACATAGAACAATACAGCGCAGAACAGGCCCTTCGGCCCTCGATGTTGCGCCGACCTGTGAACTATTCTAAGCCCACCTCCTACACTATCCCATCATCATCCATATGCTTATCCAAGGACTGTTTAAATGCCCCTAATGTGGCTGAGTTAACTACATTGGCAGGCAGGGCATTCCACGCCCTTACCACTCTCTGAGTAAAGAACCTGCCTCTGACATCTGTCTTAAATCTATCACCCCTCAATTTGCAGCTATGCAAAATTTGCAGCTAGGCATAACTACTTAAAGCTATCAGGAGTCAGAGAGGAGACTTCTGTCTCCAACAGGACCTTATGTAAGACTTCTCAATTCTGCACCAAAAAATGGTATGTCATCATCAGACTGGTGATAGCTTAGTGCAGATTCAATATTAACTTAAAAATCATTACGTTACACAATGAAATCTCCATAGTCCTACTATGTAGAGCATAGGGCTGCTCTCTCAAGACAGAGAGCAGACTAGTGGTGGCTTAACCCAAAGGTCATCACACCTCAAGTGAGAGTCCTTTATGGTAAGCCCAGCTGGCATTGGAATTGAACCCACACTGTTGTATTCACTCCACATTGCAAACCAGTCATTCAGCCAACTGAGCTGACCAAACCAGGCAACAATGCCTTGAAGCAGCACCTCCTCAGCAACAACCTACTCACTAATTCTCATTTTACATTCCACCAGGTCCACTTAGTTCCCGACTTCATCATAATCTTCTGAAACAGGGACAAAACAGCTGTCTTTCAGAAGACAGGGTGACTGACTTTACATTCAAGGCAGTATTTGATTGAATTGGGTATCAAACAGTTCCAGCAAATCTGACCATAATGGGAATTAGGGGAAATCTCTTCACTGGTTTGAGTTATACTTAGTACATGTGAAGATGGTTGTGAATATTAGAGATTCAATCATCTCAGTCTCACCATATTGCTGCAGGAGTTCCTCAAGACAGTATGAAAACCTTCTGTCCATCGTAAGATCAGAAGTGGGAAGGTACTTTGATGATTGTGCTATGTTCAGCACCATTTCTGATTCCTCAGAATTGAAGCACTCCATGTCCATAGGCAGCAGGACCTAGGCAACATCCACGCCGAGTGGTTAAGCGGCAAGTAACATTTGCACCACACAACTGCCAAGCAATAATCATCTCCCACAAGAGTAAATCTAACGATCTCCCCTTGACACTTAATGGTATTACGATCACTGAATTCCCCACTTGGCAGTTACCATTGACTAGAAACTGAACTGGAAGCCACACAAGTTTAGCTACAAGAAGTCAGAAGTTAGGAATTCTACAGCAACTAACTCACGTTCTGATTCCTCAAAGCTTGTTTACCATGTATGAGGCATTAGTTAGGTTTGTGGTAGAATACATTACACTTGCCTGAACGAGTGCAGCTCCAACAAGATTCAAGAAGCTTGACATCACCCAGGATAAATCAGCCTCATCCACCACCTTAAATGTTCACTTCTGCCACTATCACTGTATAGTCGCAGCATATAAGATGCATTGCAATAATTTACCGAAGTTGTTCAACGGCGCCTTCCAAACCCACAACTTCTACCACCTAGAAAAATAAAAGCATCTGATACATGGGGACACCATGTTAAAGTGAAAAAGTTACCCTTAAAGTCAGATGAAATCTTGATTTGGACTGTATCACCATTTCTTGACTGTTAGCAGTCAAGATCCTGGAACTCCTTCCCTAACAGCGCTGTGGGTGCACATATCTCCAGTAGGCTTCAGCGATTCTGGCAGATGACTCAAGATGACCTTTTCAATGGAAATGTAGGATGGATAATAACTACTCACCTAACCAATGACCCCTGCATTCCAAGAAAGGATTTTGAAAAAAAAAAAATCATGATTCCTCTCAATAGTGCCACATAGAGTCATTGAGTTTTACAGCATGGAAACAAGACGCTTTGGTCCAACTCGTCATGCTAACCAGATAACCTAAATAAATCTAGTCCCACTTGCCAGCCTTGTAAACCCATCCTATTCGTGTTCCCATCCAGATACCTTTTAAATGCCTCAACCACTTTCTCTAGCAATTCGTTCCATATATGCACCATCCTCTGCATGAAAAAGTTGCCTCTTATGTCCCTTTTAAATCTTTCCTCTCTCACCTTAAATCTATGCTCTCTACTTTTGAACTCCCCTGGGAAAAAGACCTAGGTTATTCATCCTATCCATGCTCCTCATGATGGTATAAACCTCTATATAGTCAGCCCTCAGCCCCCAGTGCTCCAAAGAAAATAGCCCCAGCCTATTCAGCATATCCCTATAGCTTAAATCCTCTAACCCTGGCAACATCCTTCTAAATCTTTACTGAAAGATTGCATGTGTGATGATACTATAGCTTAAGAGGTTATTTTCTGTTTTTCGTTAAAAGAGAGATTTTAAGACAGAGATGCAGAGCCAGTAAACAGCTTGAGAGGCCCAGGTTTTCTTTTTAAAGTTGGAACAAGAGAAGCAGCTTGAATGGATGCGGTCAAAATCCCACAGAACCTGGATCTTTAGTTTAGCTTTCAGCAGTTGCTGTTGGGGTCTCAAGTATGGTGTTCTAGAAAACATAGAGGGGTGATGGACTCTCAGGGGAATAATGCAGTGGCAGCCAGGTTTCTGGTACTGAGACTGGCTCCAATGTAATGAGGGGTACACCAGGTTCCAAGTGATCAATTGGGATAGCGGATTCTTTTGTCAGAGGCACAGACAGACGATTCTGCGGCCGACAATGAGAAGTCAGAATGGTGTGTTGCCTCCCTGGAGCCAGGATCAAAGATATCTCAGCAAGTGTGCAGAATATTCTCGAATGCGAGCGGGACCAGCAGGAGGTCATTGTACATATTGGAACTAATCACATAGGAAGAGAAAAGGACAAGATTCTGAGGAAGGAAGATAAGAAGTTAGGCAGGAATTTAAATAGTAGGTCCTCGCGGATAGTAAAATCTGGATTACTCCCAGAGCCATGACCTAGTGAGAGTAGGAGTAGGAGCAGAGAGCAGATGAATGCGTGGCTGAGGAGCTGGTGCAGGGAAGAAGGACTCACATTTTTGGATTATTGGAATGTCTGCTTGGGTAGAAGTGACCTGTATAAGAAGGACGGATTGCACTTAAATTGGAAGGGGATTAATATACTGGGGGGAGATTTGTTAGAGCTGCATGGGAGGATTTAAACTGGTAATACGGGGTTGGGGTGGAACCCAAGGGAGATAGTAAAGAAAGGGATCAGTCTGAGACTGGTACAATTGGGAAAAGGAGCAAGTCAAACAGCTAGGGGAAGCAGGAACAAAGTAGAGAACAGGTAAGACTGATAAATTAAACTGCATTTTTTTCAATGCAAGAGGCCTAACAGGTAAGGCAGATGAGCTCAGGGCATGATGAGACACGGGACTGGGATATCATACTGCTTACAGAAACATGACTCTGGGATGGACAGGACTGGCAGCTTAATGTTCAAGGATATAGATGGTAGAAGAAGGAGCAAGGTTGGGGACGGAGCAAGAGAGGAGGGGAAGTGGTGCTTTTGTTTCAGGATAACATTACAGCTGTATTTAGGAAGGATATTCCTGGGAATACATCCAGGGAAGTTATTTGGGTAGAACAGAAAAATAAGGAAGGGATAATCACGTTATTGGGATTGTACTATAGACACCCCAATTGTCAGAGGGAAATTGAGAAACAAATTTGTAAGGAGATCTCAATTATCTGTAAAAATAATAGGGTGGTTATGGTAGGGGATTTTAACTTTCCAAACATAGACTGGGAATGCAAAAGTGTTAAGGGCTTGGATGGAGGGGAATTTGTACAAGAAAATTTACTGATTCAATATGTGGATGAACCTACTAGAGAAGGTGCAAAACTTGACCCACTGTTGGGAAATAAAGCAGGGCAGGTGACTGAGATGTCAGTGGGGGGCGCAATTTGGGGCCAGTGAACATAATTCTATTAGTTTTCCCCTTCTTAGACAACAAAGTGATGACAGCCCTGTGCCAAGAAAGGGGCATCACTCCATTCGTGATACATTTCTCCAGGACTCGCACATAGTCGCCCCCTCAGGATGTCCTAGAATGCCCTGAAGAAGTCCATGGTCAGCCCATCCAGCCCCAGGGAATTGCCCCTAGAAAGATGGTTGAGGGCACCTGGTTTCTCCAATCTCAGAGGGGCGTCGAGCCTCTCGACACACTCGGGCTGACCTGCAGCACGTCCTCCCACAGAACTCTTTCAGCTTCCTCGCTGGATGGATCCAGAGAGAAGAGAGCCCTATAATAGTCAGGAACAAAAACAAAGTTTCTGGAAAAGCTCAGCAGGTCTGGTAGCATCTGTGAAGGAAAAAAACAGAGTTAACATTTCCAGTCCGGCGACCCTTCCTCAGAACAGTTCGTCCTCTCTGATGAAGCTTTGGAGAGTAGACACTTACTGGAAGAAGAACGTCTTAGTCCCGTCTAAGGCGTGTGTACAATCATGAAGTAAAGCACAGTGCCTCCAAAATGAACCGTGAGTTGCAGTAGATGGCCTGGCACTGGCTCCTTGACCCTCAAGGTCTCTGGCTGAAAAAAGTGGGCCAACAAGATAGCCATTCTGCCAGAAATGGAGGCCAGGTGACTCAAGAAGACCTTCCACACCACACCAGAAGCCACGTCGCTTCATCTCCTGAAACAGTATGGGTTTCTTGCAGGAGGCTCACTGCGTACTTTCATTTCCTGAGGAGCAAGAGGATACAAAATCTGTGCCAGGCCTTCCCACTGCCATTGGCATTGAAGCTAGCTATGGAGGAACTCTTTGACAATGCTGCAAAGCAATCCCTGGCACTGCCACTTTGTGTTCTTGTCCCTTCCCAGGGCTGTCAATAGCTGCCGGACAGACATGATCAGACGTGGTAGAGAATTCCAATGGTCCATAGCCAACTGGACTCTGTCTCACCGACCCAAGCACTACTTGCAAAAAGTCTTGGAGATCCCCAATGGTGATGAGGGGGACCTCGTCTGTGAGCACCACATCGCTCACCCCCTCACCTAACTCGGCAGTTCTCACAACCAATCCCAGTCCTCCTCTTCTGACCCCTGACCCCTTCCTCGCTTTGCCTGCAAGGGGTAGTCCGGAGTCACTGGTTAGGCACACCCCTGCCTTGATCCTATCCCCAAGTTCAACAGCAGGAGGATCCTTTGCAGGGACCTTCAAATCTCGGATTATTTCAGACTTAGCTGAAATGTAGACTAAAAGGTCATGCCCCCTGGGTGAGAGTGGTTCGGAAACCTGCTCCACTCTTGGCACCGGGTCATCCTCCGTATCTGGGGAAAGATCCCCAGTAAGGGCGGAGGTGCCCGATATAAAATTCTGGGAGGAAGTGAGGAGGCCTGCTCTTTCATAGTTGCCTTCCAGGATGCCCTCAAGGTAATTATCGCCACTACAGTCCCTAGCTAGCACAGGCAGCACCTCAAGGCCTTCCAGCTCTTGTGGCGTGGGCAAGACCTCAGTGGCCACGACCAGCGCAGCCTTTGGGGTGGCTGGTCTAGTTGTGGTGGACTGCGGGAGTGGGTTTGTGTTCCCCTTCCCTGGCGAGGGGGGAGAGAGATTTCTGGGATTGCTATTCCCTCATCCCCGGGGGAGGTGTTGTTACCACTGGACTCCCCCTGTCCCTCTGACTCCGAGGAGTGGCACATCCATCTCTCCACTGTCTTGATGCCCTCCATCCCCCTCAAATATCCTCCCTTTTTCATTGTCCCTGACAGATTTTGGGGCAAGCAGGGGACCAGGGGAAACTGGGGGCAACACCTGTTTACTGGTACTTTATCATTGACGGGTGCCAGGCTGGGCTTCAAATCCTGTGCCTTCCTGATGGGCCCAGAACTGCTATCCTTCACGAGGGATCCCTCCCCAGGCTGGGGTCTGATGGCCTCAGGGTTACATGGGAGATCCTCCTGGGAGGATGCCCCAAAATGTTTAGTCTTCATCCGGGCTTTCTGCCCCTGCAGATGCTCTGCTCCCACCCCACTGGTGTCCGTAAGTGAGGTAGCTTCCTCCTGTGGGAGTTGAGGTGGGGTGGGGCACGAGGGGAGGGGTAATGATGCCAGCTGCAGCTTCTTGGGTATTAGCAATAGCCTTCGAGGCAGTGCAATCTGTCTGGAGGTGCAGGCATGACACCGCACACCCTCTGCTAACCAGAGTACCCGGTAAGCAGCACTCTCATGCTCAAGCACGAAGGTGCCCTCTGTGACCGCCTCCCTGGCCAGGCAAATGAAAACCTGTCACTGGAAGTAGTTAACGTGTCTCAAATGGCCCCCTTCACACTGAGCAGTAGCGGCACCATGCCCAACCTCATTTTCCCAAGCTGGCGGAGGTGGGGGAGGAGGAGCTCAGATGGAACAAAGGATAGGACGTTTGATACAGTGACCCTCTGGAGAAACTACTTACAGAGGGTTGACAGGGAAGAACATCCCATTGACACTAAGCCCCTTCTCCAAAGTGAGGTGCATCACACACTCAGTCTTCAAGACGAACACTGTCTTCCCATATATCTTTGATGCAGCAACAATGGTGGCAATACCGACTACCCCAACCAATGCCGCTGTGTGTCCCTCAATGGCCATGTCGGGGTGAATGTAACATTTCACCCTGAGCTGTTTTATTAAATGTGTAAAGGGTGACGAGGCTGCCTCCACCCCCGCCCCCCCCCCCCCCCCCCCCCCGGGGGGGGGGGGGACGCAGAGGACGCAATCACCGCTTGTAGGACCGACTGAGCCCCACCTCAGAAGTTGTTTTAGAGCACCCACAGTCCCTATCCTCCTCTCAAATCAGGACCAACACCTCCCCTCACACAAATAGTAGGTAAAGGAAACTGACAGTCCGTGAGGCCTCGCTTGCCAGTCTGTTGCCTCAGGGGGCTGTGTCCTGACCTGACTCCCAATCCATAGGTCCAAAACAATAGTTCCCGATGCCCACGGGCAATAGTCACTGGCTTCAAAGAGGCCGCATTCACAAGATAATAATAGGGAGATGGCCCAGGCTCTGAACAGTTCTAGAACCCAGTCACTCACAGCAAGTGTTCATGCCTCAAGCAATCAATGCCCAGGCCTGAAGACCCAGATTGAAGTAGTAGTCCGGAGTCCATAAACAAGCCTCCTCAGCACCAGCTAAACAGAAGAGCAAGCTACAACACTTCTCAGGGCAGCAGCAGCAAGTCCTAAGCTTGGGTCCTTCCAAACAAGCAGGCCAACTGCAGTACCTGAGGTCTCGAGCTCTAGGCCCCAAACCACAGCAGCTTTTCCCCGGTGCAGCAGGTGTTATTACAGCAGTCATCACCTCACCAAGGAGGAATGCAGGCTACCAGGCTTCCAAAAGCAGCTGCAACGGAGAATTCCAGGCTCATATCCCTCCAGGCAGGCAGGTAGGCTGCAGCACCAGAGGCTCCAGGCTCTCGGCCCCAACCAGATCCAACTGTTCACAGTAGCAACAGGTGTTGCGACTTCAGCCTCCAAATTCCAATTACAGCAGAGTGCAGACTCCCAATACACTACTCTCTACAAGGAAAACAACCCTCTATCACCGTCCTTTGTCTCTTATCTTAAAGCCAATTTTGTATCCAAATGGTTAGCTCTT
Organism: Ginglymostoma cirratum; assembly: GCA_024137785.1. NCBI lineage: Eukaryota > Metazoa > Chordata > Chondrichthyes > Orectolobiformes > Ginglymostomatidae > Ginglymostoma > Ginglymostoma cirratum. Next base: position 2,711,507 of record JAHRHZ010000013.1, read on the forward strand.
CCTGGTTTCCATGTGATCTATTATTGCTAACCAATCTCCCATGCGGAACCTTGTCAAACGCCTCTCTGAAGTCTATACAGAAATTGTCCACTGCTCTATCTTAATCAATCTTCTTTATCACTTCTTCAAAAACTCAACCAAGTTAGTAAGACACGATTTCCCATGCACAGTCATATTGACTATCCCTAATCAGTCCTTGCCTTTCCAAATACATGTAAATCCTGTCCCTCAAAATCCCCTCTAATAATTTACCTACCACTGACATCAGGCTCACCGATCCATATTTCCCTGGCTTTTCCTTGCCACGTTTCTTAAATAATCGGACTATATTAGCCACCGTCCAGTCTTCTGGCACCTCACGGATGGCTATCGATGATACAATTATCTCAGCAAAGGGCCCAGCAATCACTTCCCTAGCTTCCCACAAAGTTGTGGGAAACACCTGATCAGGTCCCAGGGATTTATTCACTTTTATGCGTTTTAAGACGTCCAGCACCTTGGCTTCTGTAATATAGACACTTTGCAAGATATCACTATTTATTTCTCCAAGTTCTCTTGCTTCGATATCTTTCTCCACAGTAAATACTGATGTTTAATATCTCACCAATCTCCAGCAGTTCCACACATAAACAGCCTTGTTGATCTTTAAGGGGTCCTATTCTCTCCCTAGCTACTCTCATGTCCTCAATGTATTTGTAGAATCTCTTTGGATTCTCCTAAACCCTATTTGCCAAAGCTATCTCTGGTCCCCTTTCTGCCCTCCTGATATCCCTCTTCAGTATACTCTGAATGCCTTTATACTCCTCTAGGGATTCACTTGATCCCAGTTATCTTTACTTGACATGTGCTTCCTTCTCTTTTTTGACCAGAGCCTCAATTTCTCTAGTCATCCAGGGTTCCCTGCACCCATCAGCCTTGTCCTTCACCCTAACAGGAACATACTGTCTCTGGACTCTCGTTATCTCATTTTTGAAGGCTTCCCAATTTCCAACCATCCCTTTATATGTGAATAGCCTGTTCCCAATCAACTTTTGAAAGTTCTTGCCTAATACCATCAATATTAGCCTTACTACAATTCAGAATTTTAACTTTTAGATCAGGTCAATCCTTTTCCATAATTACTTTAAAATTAATAGAATTATAATCACTGGCCCCCACTGACACCTCCATCATTTGCCTTGCCTTATTTCCCAAGGGAAGGGCAGGTTTTGCTCCTTCTCTAATAGTTGCATCTACATTCTGAAAAAGAAATTTTTCTTGTACACACTTAACAAATTCCTGTCTTTCCAAGCCCTTAACACTATGGCAGTTCCAGCCTATGTTTGGAAAGTTAAAATCCTCTACCATTACAACCCTATCATTCTTACAGACATCTAAGATCACCTTACAAATTTGCTCCTCAACTTCCCACTGACTATTCGGGGGGCCTATAGTACAATGCCAATAAGGTAATAATCCATTTCTTATGTTTCAGTTCCGCCCAAACAACTTCACTGCACGTAGTCCCAGGAATATCCTCCCTAAATTCAGCTGTAATGTTATCCCTAGCCAAATCCAGGACGACAGAGAGACATCACTGAGGAGCATTCTGGGAGAAGTTGGCTCAGTCATCACAGCTGAACAGTGGATCGTGGAAGACCTCAGTGTCAAGGAATGGTAAGCAACAAACATTAGATTACTGGTGGATAGGTCCCCAGAGCCCGATGGTATATACCCCAGGTTATTGAGGGAGGCAAGAGAGGAGATTGCTGGGGCCTTGATCAAGATCTTTGTATCCTTATGAACCCTGAGTTCATCTGCCTTACTGAGTTCATCCTGCCACTGGAGAGGTCCTGGAGGACTGGTGATTAGTTCCTTTGTTCAAGAAGGGAAATAGGGATAATCTGGGAAACTATAGACCATTAAGTCTCACATCGGTGGTTGGGATGCTACTGGAGAGAATTCTTAGGGATAACATTTACACACATTTGGAAAAGCATAGCCTAATTAGGGACAGTCAGCATGGCTTTGTGTAGGGCAGGTCATGTCTTACCAACTTGATTGAATTTTTCAAAAAGGCAACAAAGGTGATTGATGAGGGTACAACAGTACATGCTATCTACATAGATTTTAGTAAGGCTTTCGACAAGGTCCCTCAAGGTAGGCTCATCCAGACGATGAGATGATGACTGATCATGTGGATACAGAATTAGGGTTTCAGAAGGCAGAGGGTAGTGGTGGAATGACGTTTTTTAGGCTGGAGGTCCGTGACTAGTGGTGTTCCGTACGGAACCATACTGGAACCTCTGTTGTTTGTGATATATATAAATGACTTGGATGAAAATGTAGATGGGTAGGTTAGTAAGTTTGCAGATGATTCAAAGATCAATGGAGTTGTGGATAGTGTGGAAGGTTGTCAAAGAATACAGTGGGATACAGATCAGTTGCAGATATGGGTGGGCAAATGACAGATGGAGTTTAATCCACGCAAGTGTGATACGTGTTGCACTTTGGAGATCAAATGTTAAGGAAAGTACACAGGTAATGGTAGAACTCTGAACAGTTTTGATGTACAGAGGGATCTTGGGTTCAAGTCCATAGATCCCTGGGAGTAGCCATACAAACAGATGGGGTGGTAAAGAAGGTGTATGGCAAGCTTGACTTTATTGGTCAGAGCATTGAGTACAAGAGTCAGGATGTCATGTTGTGGTTTCATAAGACTTTGGTTAGGCTGCACTTAAAGTATTGCATTCAGTTCTGGTTGCCACATTACAGGAAGGAAATGGAGGCTTTGGAGAGGGTGGAGAAGAGGTTTACCAGGATGCTACCTGGATAAGAGCGTATAAGCTATAAGGAGAGGCTAGAAAAACTGGGGTTGTTTTCTTTGGAGCATCGGAGTCTAAGGGGAGACTTGAAAGAAGTTTGTAAAATTATGAGATGCATAGATAGAGTTGACAGTCAGAATCTTTTTCCCAGAGTTGAAATGTCTAATATCAGAGGGCATGTATTTAAGTTGAAAGGGGGTAAGTTCAAAGGAGATGTGAGGGGCAAGTTTTTAGACAGAGAATGGTAGGTGTTTGAACGTGCTGCCATGGGTGGTGCTGGAGGCAGATGCGATAGGGGCATTTAAGGGACTTTTAGATATGCACACAAATATGCAAGGCATGGAGGGATATGGACCAAGGACAGGCAGAAGAGATTAGTTTAATTTAGCATCATGTTTGGCACAACATCGAGCTAAAGGGCTCATTCCTGTGCTGTACTGTTCTATGTTCTCTGTGTTCTAAAATCACCACTCCCCCTCCACTCTTGCCACCGCTCCTTCCTATCCTTCCAATAGCATCTATGACCTGGAATATTAAGCGGCCGGTCCTACATTTCCCTGAGCAACATTTGCAAGATAGCCATGCTATCCCACTCCCATGTTCCCAACCATGCCCTGAGTTCATCTGCCTTACTTTTCAGGCATCTTACATTGAAATAAATGCAGTTTAATTTATGAGTCTTACCTCATTCTCTGCCTTGCTCTTGCCTGTCTTGACAATTTGATTTACTGCTCTTCTCAACTGTACCAGCCTCTGACATTTCTCAATATCTCTTTGGGTCCAACCACCACCCATTTCCCAACTAGTTTAAAGCCTCCCAAGCAGCACTAGAAAATCTCCCCACCAAGATATTGGTCTCCTTCCAATTCAGCTGCAAACTGACCTTATATAGGTCACTTCTACCCCAGAAGAGATTCCAATGATACAAAAATGCAAATCCCTGCCCCCTGCACCAGCTCCTCAGCCATGCATTCATCTGCTCTATCCTCCTATTCCTACTGTCACTAGCATGAGGCAGTGGGAGTAATCCAAACATTACCAGCTTCTAGTATCAGAGATAAAAGGTACTGCAGATGCTGGAGAATCCGAGATAACAAGCATGGGGCTGGATGAACACAGCAGGTCAAGCAGCATCATAGGAGCAGGAAAACTTGACGTTTCGGGCCTAAACCCTTCATCAGAAATGGGGGAGGGGAAGAGGGTTCTGAAATAAATAGGGAGAGAGGGGGAGGCGGATAGAGGATGGATAGAGGAGAGGATAGGTGGAGAGGAGGCAGACAAGTCGAAGAGGCGGGGATGGAGCCAGTAAAGGTGAGTGTAGGTAGGGGGGTAGGGAGGAGATAGGTCAGTCCAGGGAGGACGGACAAGCTTCTAGTACCTACCTTTTAACCTCCTGCCTAATTTCCTATATCCTCTCTTCAGAACTTCACCCCTTTCTCTTCCTATGTCATTAGTACCAATGTGTACAATGACCTCCTGTTGGTCGTTTCCACCTTTGAGAATATTCTGCACCCTCTCCTTGACCCTGGTACCAGGGAGGTAACGCATTATTTTGACATCTCGCTGTCAGCCACAGATATGTCTATTTGTGCCTCTGATTCGAGAGTCCCTATCACATTTGTTCGCTTGGAACTTAACACACCGTTCATTACAGCGGAACCAGTCTTGGTATCAGAAACCCTGCTGTCAATGCTACATTCACAGAGAATCCATCACCCCCTGATTTTCCAAAACAGCATAGTTGTTTGAGATGGAGATAGTCACAGGAGACTTGTGCAACCTGCCTATCTATATTACCTTTCCTAGAGGTAACCCAGCTACCTGACTGTATCTGCAGTTTTTCTGCTTTCTTGAAAATGCCATCCATCACACCCCCTGGATCCTATGAATTCCTCATTGACTCTAACTGCCATGCAATCAGAACCAAATACACTTCCTGCAGACATAATCATCGGGAACATTGAAATTCTGCCTAATTTCCTACATCCAAAAGGAAGAGCATATCACTCTAATAAAGGCCATCTCTGCCCCTTAAACAATTTATAGACCCAGAAAATAGCACACTCTTACTGCAGTAAAAACACTGCTCTAGTTTAACTTAATACCTATGATTTATATTAAAAATAATTAATCAAGAGACAGATCTCAGTAAAACATTAAAAACCCCTCACCATACTCACTATAATAGTTTACAAGAAAAAACAGACTAAGATTTATCAGTTTTATAAGTCTTAAATCAAACATTTAGCTGATCAGGCTCTGTAATCCTGACACTCCCAGCTGTGACTAGTTTCCATAATGAGGTTTTTCAAAGGTCAGCTGTGAAATTTCACTGTTTATTTTTCTTGGACCCAACTCAGATTTTCACAGATGCTTGTAATTTCACAGTCAGTCAGCTGTGAAGGTTCACTGCTTGGTTTTTTAAAAACTTTTTTTTGAACTCTAGAGCTGCTCTCTGACCTCCTATGTGGTTTCTCCCAAAACACCAGAAGGGAGTTTTCATATTATTTATTGTTATGTTCAGCAAGACTGTGACAGGTTGGAAACCTGTGTCAAAAATAGTGTCAGACTAGTATTGCACATTAAATTGCATCATAATCTCTTTGTTCTGCATGCCACCTGTCGTTTTTAGATTCTCAAACCAAGATGCTGCACAGTGCACTTTCTGTTAGAACATGCATGCACATTTTGGAACCAATTTTCCACCAGAAGAAGGGCAGGTAGCACATAAAAATAGGAGCCATGTGGCCCAATTTCTCCCCATACTGAGTTGGACCCTACTTCATGCATTTGTATGTCTCTCATTGAAATACTGTTGTTGTGAAGCTTGAGGAGCAACACAGTATTGAGCAACAATAACACAATTTGCATAGTTAACTGCACATGTGTGGATGCTGGGACCCACTGTGTAATTTTAATAACAGTTGGTGCTTGTAAGTTCTTCATTGTTCTTACCACAGGTTTCAAATCAAGGCCTCAGATAAGAAAAGAAAATATGGTTATTTCATGAATCTGTTTCCTGGCAAGAAGCTTTTTATATCTTGGTCAGACATTGACTACGATCTTCTAAATGGTCAGCATGTGATTAAGCTTTCAACAGTCACAAATCCCTCCTGAAAGCCTAGAACCTGAAATATCCTGAATAAAAAATAAGGTGGGAAATGAAAACAGACTGATTTTTGCTGCATGTAAGATGACGTGTCAACTGATGAAATTTCCTTTACCAGAGAGTATCTGTTGACCAGTTCATTGAATCTTTTCAGCAGACAATATGCATGATTATTTTCTGACTAGGAGGTAGGATTTGAATTTAATTCAATTACATTATTCTTGTATATTTGTTATGTTCTACACATCAAAAGAGGGCTGCAGACCCTCAGGCACCACTGCTAGGTTTGCTTTCATTGTATTGATAAATAAAAATGTCAGCAAATTGCATTTAAATAGCCCCTTCCCATTCCTTTCAAAATTCCTTCACAGGGGAATTGTCAAACAAAATTTGATATCAAGGTTCCAAAGGATATATCACAGGAATAGTTCCAGGGTGGAGGGACTTTGGTTATGTGGCTAGAATGGAGAACTATGCTGCATTCCTTATAGAAGAATAGCTTGGAAAAAGATTTGATAGAGGTGTCCAAATTCATGAGAAATCCAAATAAAGTAGATAGGGAGAAATAGTTCCCATTGGTGGATGTGTGTGAATGCTGATTTAAGGTGACTGACTAAAGAAGCGGTGGCAACAAGTGGAAGACTGTGAGTTGAAAGAAATTGAATAAACGCTGGAAGGGGAAACATTTTCAGGACAACAGGGAAAGGACTAGCAGATCTACTCTTGTTGAGAGATGGTATTAATGTAGGCCAAATACTGTTTGTCGGCGTATAACTATTTTATGAACCGATGATTCTGTGATTTGGACAGATGAACAAAAACTTCACAAAGAGATAACAAGGTGTAGAGCTGGATGAACACAGCAGGCCAAGCAGCATCATAGGAGCAGGAAAGCTTGACGTTTTCTGGCCTGCTGTGTTCATCCAGCTCTACATCTTGTTATCTCGGATTCTCCAGCATCTGCAGTTCCTATTATCTCTCCACTTCACAAAGAGTTACGTTTTAAGGACATTTGTAAAGAAATGAATAGAGGGAAAACGAGTGGAAAGCTTAGGAAGGAAGTTGTGGAACTTAGTATTTTGGCAGGGGAAGGCACAACAGCCAATGGGCGAGTGATTGATATTTGAGATTTTCAACAGGCTAGAATTGGAAGAGCCCAGATAATGCGGAGAGTTGTAGGGTTAGATGAAATAGCAGAGACAGGCAACTGATTACAGAGACAGAAATAATTTCAAGTTAGAAACACAATTTATTTGTTTCATTAACCACCAAAATATAACAATTGAATACACTCACTGCGCTGTCAAGTCCCAGTGTCAGAAGCATGATGAAAAAGATGACTGACCAAATTGATGAACCAGGAAGGGTGGCAATTGCTTCTGGGTAAATAATGAAGACCAATCCAGCTTCTGAAAATATAAATAGCTTTTCACTTATAAGAGCTTGTAATATATATATTTATATTTTTACGTGTTAAAACTGTTGCATGGGTACTAGCTAATACATGAGATAGCATGCTAATCTTTAGTTTGAGGAACTTGACCTGGAATCCCGTCGAGGAAAATGGAATGAAATCGTTCTGACAGATGAACGCAAACCAAAGTAAGATAACTTCCAGTAGTTAGAAGCAAATTCTGATTCAGCATGTACACAGTTACTTTTCCTTTTGCATTAATTTACTGACCTCATAAGACCATCTTTGTCACCTCCCTGTGTGAGATGGTTCCTACAGGAAATTGGAAGTATCATATTGGTACAAGCATGGGGCTGGATGAACACAGCAGGTCAAGCAGCATCATAGGAGCAGGAAAACTTGACGTTTCGGGCC